>WEIT01040840.1:2705-24226 GCA_013389985.1 Dryoscopus gambensis
TACCAGGTTTTAATAGAAGTTATGTAGCACAGTGATACAAGTGAAGCCAAGGTGCATAGGGAAGTTAGCCTCTTATCAGCTACAAACATTACTGAGAAAACAAATCTGATGAAAGAACAAATAAATTTGATAAATCCTTAAGAACTGTTTGTGTACATGAAAGCTTGTATAATAAAATATGTTTATCTCCCTTACGTTAAAAATGGCATTTTCTAAAATGCTTTCTTATCTCTAGTCTTTATTTTGCTATGCACAATCAAAAAAAGCAAGCAGAGTCCAGTGGACATCTTCAGTGCAGTCCAGTAATTACTGCTCAGCTGCACCGTTTACTACAGCCACAGGTGAGCATTCTAGGAGAATATTCCAGGTTTCTTTCATCCCATTTCAGCCTGATTACCGATTTGAGTCAAAGGAAGCTGCTTGTTCCTGTGCCCAATGACATCCCCTGTTCTAACAAAAAGAGCTTCTCTGGAAGAAGACCTTGGATTTGGAAGAAGGTTTACTCCTCTTCCTTCCAACTGATCTTGCCCCAGCTGTTCCACAGCTGAGGTTCATTCTGCCTCTCTCATATGGTTGTAGCAGATGGGTTTTTACTCAGAGTAAGTTCCACTGGCCACTTTCAACATGAGTACAGTAAAGGAGAGTCCGGAAACAGACTCAGATTGTCCAACATCTTGTATGGCAGAGTTAATCTTGTAATTCTACCTCTCTGCCATATTTTCTATGTCCTTCCCATCTTTGCTTAATATAAATAAATAAATAAATAAATAAATAAATAAAACTTACTGTTATTCTTCTGAAAGACTTAAATTCAAGGTAGGTAAGGTGGTCTGACAGCTCCTCTGGCTCAAGGTGATCAAAGAGAAGTGAGACTTTCCGTTTCTTACTGGTGTTGGCCTTTACACGCTGTGTCAGCTTTCTAGACCAATCCCTAGAATTTCTTTTAAAACACAATTACTCCAAGTTATTTACTGAAGAGCAAAATTTTCCTCTTTCCCTAAGTCAGAGGTAACATTGTTTTCATGCCTTACTGCAATAAAAAGTGAATTATTTGAATTTCTAAACAGCAAACTCCTTTTATGCATTAGAGATTATATGACAAAATATTACTGTTAGTCTTTATTGTATTGATGTAGTATGTTAAGTACAATACAACTGTCTTACTCAACAGCATGAGATTCTATATAATTTCTGCAATCAGTTCTGCATTTTCAGAATAGCTGTCTGTAACTTCATCTTCATTGAGCACATCCAGCGCTCTTCCACTTAATAATTCTTAGATTTCCTTGACCAGCCTCTGAGTATGAACTGTCCCTCTTTGCTATTGACCCATAGAGTAATACAATTTATATTAATTTCAAAAACTAAATATCCTCTTTCATTACCAGATACAAAATGTATGCCAAATTCTGCTCTGCTTTAGCCTGTGCATTTCAAAAGTATGAACTGACACTTGCTGTGTCGGTTGTACTGTTCCACAGAACTGTCTTACTCTCATACAACAGGGAAAGATGTCTTCCCAAGAAAGAACTATATAACGTGTAGCTGCAGGATTTATTCTTGTCACAATAGTATTTTATAACCAAAATCTTGCAAAACCATTAGGAATCTACAAATTTTCTAAGTTCCCTGGATAGAGTAAAACTTCACTGTCACAGACAATCAGCCCAAAGTTTACACTGCAGCTAAATTCAACCTAAGCCATTCCTGAAAGGCATTCTTTTCCACTACATAATGTATATTTCATCTGTAATGAAGTATAAATTCTTCTAAGGATACATAACATACAATTTATGAGAGACATTATAGTTGAATAAAGGAAATTCAGAGCAAAAGTTTGTTTTCTGAGTATATTGAGACTTCGACACTCACATTTGAGATGTGTCAATTAGACGACAATGTAACTCCTCACCATTAGCTCTAACCACTTCTTGAAATTCCTCCATAGCTGTGGATAGTTTAGAGTCCATTTTGAACATAATCCAGAATTCTGTAATCCAATACCTATTAAAATTAAAACACACACACACACACACACACGCNNCACACACACACACAAAAAGGTTTTGATCTAATACCACTTAGGCTGAAATTTAGATATCTGCTCCTGTTTACCAGTTGTATTTCTTCTTGAACAACTTTGGAGGATAAATCTTGCTTTTAGATTCTTTTTCCAAGCTACCTTGATTTTATCAAAAATCAAAAGTTCAAGACTAAAAACAAATTAGAAACTATCCAGCTTAAGGCTGCAAAGAACTATGCTACACATACAGCTTGCAATAAATTCGGTATCAAAATTTCTTGCTTCACAATAAATCTAGATAATATGCATCCTGATGTATTCTTCATGAAGTTTTAGGTTTTACAAACTTCTTTAAAATTTGAAATGATTTGGTCTGGACATCAAAAAATACACTTTGATAGTCACAAAAATCTATTAAATAAATATATTTAATAGTTTACAGGTGATTCTGTCCCACATGCACAAAATCTTTTCAGAGAATTACAATTTTCAGAGAATTTCAGGTTTTTGTATGTGGGGCATTCAAACTGATTCAGTCATGTATTTTATATTTCAGCTCCTATGTGTGACTTGTCACTCATAGTGGCAGGTTGACCCTGGCCACCAAGTAGTTACCCACTCAGGTGTTCACTCCCTCCGCTCCCCCTGCAGCAGAATGGGGGAGAGAATAGAAAGGGCGAAAGTGAGAAAAATGCCTGGGCCAAGATAAAGACAGTTTAATAACGAAAGGAAATAAAAAAGCTAAAAAAACCCAAACCAAATGATGCAAAAGCAAACACCACCTCACACAAGATGCCCAGCAACTTTGGAATGACTACTCCCCAAGTTTTTATTGCCGAGTAGGACCCTGTATGGTTTGGAACGTTCCTCTGGTCAGTTCAGGTCAGCTGTGTCCCCTCCCAGCTTCAAGCTCACCTGCAGCCCACACTGGCGAGGGCAGAGTGAGAAACAGAAGGCCTTGATGCTGTGCAGTCACCGTTCAGCAATAGGTAAAATACTGCTGTGTTTGACTCACAGACTTAAAGCACAGCATTATAGCAACTGCTATCAAGAAAGTTAACTCCATCCCAGGCAGACCCAGCACTCAGCACTATACATGTAAAAATCTGTGCTTGTTGGAAAAATGGAAATGCACATTCTTACAGATGCATGTATGTATGAATTCACCTGAAAGTAAATATGTTACCAGATCTTCACTATACTAAAGCATTCCGACATAACCAATAATAATCTGCTCTGAGATAATGAAATCATGACAATTGAAAACAAATTCTACTTTCCTGTTACTAATAATTTCCCCCTTTGTGTAAAAAAGAGGTATCATCAATCTATTAGAGCTGAATATTTTCCCCTCTCTTCTGTTTTCTCTAAACTGAGGTATCAAACTTTATTATACTTAATAGGTAAAAAACAAGTGTCCCAGGATCACTGCAAGTGATGAAGTAGAGTTACTAGGGAGAATTACCTACCAAATGCAATAGAGCTTTGCTTAGTATAAAAATATCTGCAATATCCCTCTTCATTTTTAATAGACCTATATAATAATATTAGACACACTTCTATCATTTCCTGAGGGCTGTCAATTTTCACAGATGTTTAAGATACCGATTCATATAGACTCAGTTCAAAACTGTGACCCAACAACTCATGCACTGACCTAAACAGGTCTGCTCAAAGCCAGGTGAACCTTTTTGTGTAAAGCTGCTAAAGCAAACCTTGAAAAGCTGAAGCAGAATACCTGTTTCTCTTTCTAATGTCAATTTCAGATGTGCAAAAAACATACTTATATATATATCACATGGATGACTGCAGACTAATTACTAATAGTTACCAAGAATATACTTACCTCACAAAATAGCATATCTTTACACATAGCATGGAAGAGTTATTTTCTAAAGCATTAAGATAGGTGGAAAACTGTTAAGGAAAACCATATCCATTCACATATGATGTAAAATGTAACATGCTTGATATTTTCTGTAAGCAATAAGAATCATCCTGCTGATGGCAAATACTATATCAGATTAAGGTTTTCCAGAAGTATATACAAAGTATATCCCAAGGTTGTTACCAAAGTTTATTGCAACTATGACTGCAATGAGTAACACTGATGCAGCTGCCAGAGTACTGACTAGTGTTAAGTAGTGCAGCGACTTTGTTTTCTACGTTTCTTTGCAGCATGCCTCACAATTTCTCATAAAACATGCACTGACACATCTCATTACGATTTGAAATAGTACTAAGAAATTTATCAATCACTGTACTTATGAATAAATCCTTTTCAGCTAATTCACTTGAGCTTAAAAAAAAAAAAACAACAACAACTATTTTCTATTTTCTTTTGAACATAACCAGTTGTAGACAATGGTAGAGCAAAATGTAACATGCCTCTCCATGGTAACCTCACCTTCCTAGCTACACAACAGTTTTTATTTCACTTGCTCTGACAACTGAAAGAAGCACCCATATTTTTAGTCTATTAGCTCTTTAAAACATGTTTTGATATTCTAGCCAATGTCTTTTGAAGACACTGAAAACCCATTTTGAAAATGTATTATGCATGTCTTGATTCTTCTGATGGAGATGACACATATATTTTCATGCCTGAAAAACATAATTTAATGAAAATACCTTGTGGATCCACTCACAATCTGATTGAAACTAACTGCAGCCTAAATCTACCACAGCTGAGGGGACATGCCATCTGCCCTTAAAGTGTGCTTACATTAGGCTTACTACAGAACTGGTGAAGTCTGAGTAAGTTCCCAAATATTTTTAAAGGCCCTTCTCTGAATGTGTAAAATTAGATGACTTACAAAGAACTTGTAATCACCTAAAATCACTCACGTAATTTAGGGGATGGGAAAGCATGAAACTGGAACATTTGCAAGGTTTTGCAAAACACAAGAGCCCAGACTACTTGATCCACTCAAAACTGTCTTCAACTTTCAATGTCTTTACAAGGAGCTATACACAGAGTCAAAAACCAAGCTTGCAAAATATGCAAGTCTGATGAAAGTTTGAATAGCTTTTCTGATTGTACAATATGTTCCATCTCAGAAAGATGCAAGCACTGACTGCTTCATTTTCAAGAGCCCAAAAGCCTAAGTTAAATGCAACACTACACCACAGCTGCAGCTTAGCACACTTGATCCAACACCTGCAATTAGAGAAGCAGCAGGACAGACAGTCCTGCTACAGACAGACAGTCAATGCTGCAGTAAAGCTCCATTGTCAAGGATGCTGCTTGTAAATGCCTGTAAGGCATCAAGAGTTTGAGGTAAGAAAGGATTATTAAATTGGATTGTATCAAAATTGAATAGAGATTCTTAGCATGACAGGTCTTCTTCCGGTACTATGCTTATCTAATTAGGAGTAAACATTCTGTAAATCTAAGAAGACAGGTAACATATTCCACAATTAAAAATTCCAAAGAAAGGCTAGTATTGTGAATATGACCTAGTAGCTACATTGTGAAAAATCTAATGAGCCACAAACACACATATATGAATCCAGGCAGTCAACTCAAAATGGGAACAAATAGAAAGGAAAAGCTTATGATTTATTTCAGCAATTTTGAGTGTGTGTGAGAGAAATAATTTTTGTTGAAAATTTTCATATCCAGATGATACTGTTTTGTTCTTTGCTTTTTGACTTGATGGTGGACAGAGAGAGAAACAGATCTGAAACTTAGGCCCAGGTTCAGAGTACCTAACTGAGGTGCCTACATTAATCTAACACCTGCTAGATATTCCCTCCACAGCCAACAGAGGGTGATTTATCCTACTTAAAGCCTGAACTGGAGTTTCATCTTTTGCTCTGGGTACAACAAGTTAAACCAGACAAACAAAAACTTCAACCCTACATCAAACAAAAGCACGCCATACAACCAAAAACTGTAAAGAACAAGTATACAATTTAATTAGTGGCATACTAATACACCCATAGATTAAATACCCTCTACTTACCCATCTCAAACTTGTCAGGCTATCAAGTTACCTTTAAAGCAGGTGAAAATTACAAAGGATATAGATCAACGAGTTTCTGAAGCATGTCAGCAGAGGAGATGATAAACTGATGCATGGCCAGAATTATTTTTAGCAGCTGGTTGTTTTGACATGCATTTCCTTCTAAATCTGAAAAACAAAAAGGATTATTCATATTGAAATCTTGCTATACCTTCATAAACAATTTGCAACAGGCTTTTTCAGAATCCTAGTTCTAATCAGGTCTGTTCATGTACGCTATTTCAAAGATAGCAGTAACTTACTAATTTAGGAAGTGCATCATTTTTCTGGTGAGAGCCATATAACAACTACTGTCTTTCACTACCCTGTTTGGAATACCCTTAAATTTTTTTTTTAAGAAAAAGGAAATAAAAAGGAAAGCAAAAAAGCAACTGTGTTTCAAAAGGACTCAGATAATTACACATAATGATCTAAGCCCAGCAAGGCACTTAAATGCTTAGCTTTAGGCATATTTGGACACAAATCATTGAACTGCAGAGCAAAAGAATTCAGCTACTGATCCGTATCAGTCAGTTATTGGTATGACTAAACTTATCAAACAGAACAGCAATATTCTCAAGCGTTTGTGAGGCTTTTTGTACAGATGACATACATAACACCAAAGTGCACACACAGGATAGCATCTATACATAGATGCACATGGAATGAGATACAACATACACTGGAAACCCAGAGGTTAATCTGGGCATACTCCCTGCGGTGGACCTAAATATCCTGCACATCAGCCTGAACTATGCATTACAAGGATTTCAGCTGAAGAAGGTCTTTAGACTACATGTCTCTTCTTGGTCTTGTGGGGGTTTTTTCTATATTCCAAAAAGATCAAGGATATGAAATGTAGCAGAACACTTCAAAAAGTTTCCATTCCTGCAACAAACAGTAGTGAAAGTGTTTGTAAATATTAACTGACGATGTTCTCGCACAGCCTGTCATAAGAGAACCTAAGTAGGAATTTGAATTGGAATTTGACACCCTTTCAAACACAGAAGAAAATGTATCTTTTTGAATAATTTTAAATAGATTAACCTCTATGGGGATAGTCATCTCTTTAAAAAGCAATAGCAGGAACAAGACACAGAATAAAAGCACAATACAGCAAAATGGAAGAGGGATGTGAAACAGCAGATTTGCAGCGTATGAAATAGGATCTACTGTTAGGGAAGGCAGGGAGAAGGCACTTTAATTTGCACATCACCAAAATGGAACATTAAACTTAGCCCATTTGCAAAACAAGATAATCCACATTAGTTACTGGGAGAGAATTTTCATGCCCTTGTATTCAGGAAGAACCAAATGTATCCACCTTCAGTAATACGGGAAGCCTGCCTGTCCCACAGCCCCACAAATGAGAGCAGTATAGACTCTATGTAACAGAAAGTTCTTGATCTGCCTTTTGGCTTATGCTACAAGTTCTCAGTTTTACAGCATGAGCCAAAGTTTATGTGTTCCTTGTTTGCATTCACACATAATTTCATTTCTTTAGTGAAAGAATCCTTCTGAGATATAAACTGCATAGGTATTACTGAATGAACACTGAGGGCAAACCAGCAAGTTATTCAGCTAGTAAAGTGGGAAATTTGCAGAGGAAGGCTAGGACATCAAGAATCAATACTTATTCAGGCCTTTAGTGTTTTGCATTTTGTACTCTTTGAGTGTCTTCAGGAAGAGTAAAATTATTTTAGGCCTTGCACACAGACGCCTGTATCAATTTTCATCCTTTGACAAAACTTGGTGTTCTGACAGAAGCTCCATCCACTAGCTCCTGTTTAAGCAGAAAAGCAGTTCAGTATATGCTTAACTTGGAAGCCAAATGGATATGCGCACACATACTATTAAGAATGCACAGCTTCTCATAAGTGCTCAATATAGATAATTTCCAGTCAACAAAGACAAAAAATAACACTCTCTCTCTCTTAGCACTGTCACTGTGTGTATTCCAAAATCCTCTGCTACAACATAATACAGGTACCACTTGGCCCCAGGTTCCCAACTGACTTTTTGTCTTCTACAAGGTCTCTCTTCCATTTTAACTTTTTCATGTCACAAAGGTGCAGAGAAAAACAGTATGTTCTGCCTACTATTAGTAATTAGGTCAACACATTTATGGCATTTTTCTGCATAATGAAAGTGTATTTATGCTTCACCACATCCAGACCTAATTATCTTGCAACCGAGACACCCTTCATTACAATGACATGCAATTATTTTGCACACATTAAAGCAATACTAGGTTTTGGGCTGTCTGTTCTCTTATCCAACTAAAAGGTTCACCTTCACAAAGAAAAACACTGTATTAGTGATGGCTTAAAAAACAAAATAAACACTCTGCAAAAAGAAAACTAAAGGTTCCCAGTACAGTTGAGCACTGAACAGCAAGCCTGCCTGGAACTGTAGCAGCACGCAATTTTACGGTAAAGCATCTTTGTGCAAATGGTGGAGCCAGTAAGAGGGGTTTCCTGACTGTGCTGCAAGCATGCCTCTGAATGCCTCTGCCACATTCTCCTGAAGCCCCAGCAGTTTGTTTCAAAACTCTGAGACTCCTTTTCATTTCCGTTTGTATACCTGCTTCTAACCACACAGCCTACTGAGCAAAACCACTGAGTGAACACTAACNNACTGAGTGAACACTAACCAAAGTGGGATGGGTGTGTTTCAGTTAAGTCAATTTACATTAAAGAGAGCTGCAAAATACTGTGTAAGCCTTAGCTTTGTCTCACTGCAGCAAAATACGAGCAACCAACTGGTTGCATGCTTTTCTCCTGTAAATTCCCTTATTGTACTAAGATTTATAATAAATGTACTCTGAAACAAACAAGAAAGCAGAAGTTGAATATACTTTTCCAGCATCTAATTCCATGAGTGAAAGCACAGTGACAGTTAATGATAAGTATTTCATGATCTATGTAGTAGCACAAAGCCACTAAAAACAACTATTACAAAAGTTCCATTTCTTTTGTGAGACTCAGAACACACAAGGGTAAGAACATTCTAATCTAGGCCCATCAGCCACTCTATTGCATGATCCAGTGAGTGACTCCTTGTAATCCATGATTTAGAAATAGCTTAAGTATAGCTTGTTCCTTGAATGCTTCAGAAAAACAAATTACTCAAAAGTCAGTAAGGCCTTAAGAGCAAACTATCTGCTTCTCACCAGGTCCCGATGGCCATGAGTCTGTGGTAAATATACTTAACAAAAAGAGTATGTTCAGTAGAGAAGATCGCTGTACTGAGACCTTCCCTCCCACTCATGAACACAATGATAAGGCAATAATAAGAATGCCAAGGATATCTTAACCAAACTGAATTTTGCGGGAAAGAAAAGTTAGCTTTTCTAGGTCTGAAAGGCCTTTATTTCATAAGCACTGTCTGTATTTCATAAGCAGGTTCCAACTGTATCACCTAGAGTACAATTTGAAATGAATCAGAAGTGAATCACAGAGCACTGACATCACATGATCAGTGACTAAGCTACAAAGAACACGAATAACTTCTTGTAAACTCCCTTAAGTCTTCCAGTGGTTATCAAAAAGTAGCACCAAAAACAATGCAGTGCAAGAAAGCATCAAGCAATTGCCAGAAGTTAAGTGCAAAGCTGAAAGTCGTGGGTAGCTATTCTGATGTGCTACATAGAATTCTTCAAGACTTCTGCAAATTTTTTTTGGTAGTTTAAAGAAGATGGTGTGGGGATGGTGCTATAAATGTCTGCAAAGATTATTAAATCAACATGTGATCTGAAAATTGAGGGAACTTATGTTCTTAAGATCTCAAGGTCTCAAAGACCTTGATGAAACACATAGACATGTATGAAATACGCAGATACATGTGGGAGCACACGGTAGGGTTTAGTGACTGAACTGAAACAGCCATGAGTCAATGCATCTGCCCCACATGCAGGGTTCAGTACTGCAAGATAACTTTAAAGTGGCTAGAAGCAACCAAAACTAAGTAAAATATTTCATGAGTATTTTGTAGATACTCTCTGGAAATTCCCTTTACAGACAGGAAACACTCAGTTCCTCTTTAGTTTAAAATTTATGCAACCCATAGTAGCCTTCTTACTCCAGGCTTATTACTTCTGTGCTGGAATTTGATACCCTGTAAGAGAGCTAGTCATTTAACTCTCTTCATTAAATTGGATACATTTGGTCAGAATCAAATTCGTAAGAAGCCACCATTTTCATCAGTTATGACACCATTATGGAGAGTCAGCAAGCAGATTTAACTTACACTAATTTTTTAATGACAGCTGAAAGCTCAGTTGATGGCAGAAATCAGGGCTAGGAGCTAATATATTCTATTCTGCTGCTCCAATGCAGAATCAGCTTTCTCAAAATCATGCTTCAGAATCAGTTTAAATGGTTTTTAAAATTCTCCAGTGATGAGGACTTCACAGCTTTTGTAGGTGATTTATTCCAACATTTGAGCTCTCCATCATTTAAGAATTCTCCTTTCTGTCTAATCAAATATTTCAGGCAACCTGGGCTGCTAAAGCCCAGACTCCAGGAGACAGAAAAAAAATTTCTTTCCCTTATCAGTCTATTTTCTCTGTTTAGGGGCTGCTTTCCTCATCTATTTTGTGATCTAAGAAACAGCAAATTTGTCCTTTTTTTATTCCTCGGAGGCCAGGTTTTCTAGATCTCTGGTCAACTTTGACGTTGTTTTCTGGACCCTTTGTAGCTCGCACCATTATGAAGCAAACATGAATATAGTACTACAGAGGAGATCTTAGCACCAGAGTTAGAATATTATTTTTTATTACCTTTATATACTCATACATTTTAATATAAGTAAATGTACATGTACAATGTATATACAGAAAATACAAAAGTACACACATCCCTCTATGCCTGCACTTAAGAGTTTCTGCAGTGATATGATATCATCAAACCATTTTCTGTTTTAAAGTCCATCTTCACAATGAGATCCTTTTCCGCAGAAATGCTGTATATGAAGGATTTTACCATACTGTTTTTACAACTGATTACTCTAAGTAGAACTTTGTACTCATCCTTAGAAATTTTTTCTTTATTTCAAGTAAATATCTTAAGTGCTTAGTATCTTTCAGAAATAATATAACTTAATAAGAATGTCCTTAAAAAGATAACACAGTAATTAGGTAATAGAATGCTTTTTTTAATTTTAGCTGCAGTAGAAAGCAGGTGTCCAGCTTACATTTAATTCTGCACAGGATGGTGGTGTTCCCCCTCATGCAGCTAGAGTGACATGATGTTTAGCAGACAGCACTAAAAAACTCAGGGAATTGCACTAAAGTTTTGGCTTCGTCTGTTTGTGTCTTTTAAAATTGGCTCATTGTCCATACATGCTTTCAACTATTGAGTTATACATAATTTATTTACACAAGTAATTGATCTTAGGAAGAAAAACTCTGAAATTAAACTTAGAAGAAGTCAGTATTTTCCTGAGAGGAAAGAACTACACTACTTTGTGATCAATCCTGCACCAACAGCTCTCTAAACAAGCCAAGTAAACACAGATGTTAGAAGAAACCCCATAAACTTGGTATTTCAAGTCTATGCCCTTTAAATTCCCTACAGAATAGAGGAGGAGGAACCCACTCCTGTTCCTTCAAATACTCATAAACAATGCAGATATATCCAAGAAAAAAGAGAGCATAATACGCATCCGAAAAGAATAATAAGACTGTTCTGTGTGAGGGTAGGGAACATTAGGGGAGAAAAATCTCCAGGGAAAACCATTACCCTCTCTCAGAAACAGCTTTTGGAAAGCTAAATATTGCAGAAAGAGCTCAAGGTGGGTAATTCTTTGAAATGAAAACAAGGAGATAAAAGCTCTTGTCAAAGGGAAATGGGATGACTTTCAGAAATTAAAATGTACTTTGAGAGAAACCAAATGCAATGTGGGTGGAAAGCATTCCATTAGCCTTGGAAATTCAGATGAGGTACATGTAAGAAGATAAAAAGTTTGCACACACGTACGCACACCACACATCATTCTACAGCATATTTAAAATATTGATTTTAGCAAATTTAGATGCAAATTTTTAATCAACCAGTCTTTTTCTCCAAAGCCTACAAAACATAAATTGAGCATGCAAGACTTTTTCCAAAGCTTTAAATCATGATACTGGAGCCATGTGCATTTTTTGAGCTGCAGACAATTCTTGAATAATTAAAGTGTAATGCTTGGCAACACAACTGTTCTAGCATAAGCACTGATGGGTAAGACAAAACAGACACCCAGAAGAGAACCAGAAACTTCTGAGGGCAGTGTCACCACCTGACCACTGAACCCAGATGTGTGCTTAACCCCTACACATCCCACAGCCGCAGTGTTTTACTTCAAGCTTCCCTCTAGCTGCATGATTGATCCTGGGGCCGCTGGTCATCACATCCAAGGAAGCATGAAGCCTGTCCCATCCAAAGGTTCAAACTGTAACACACTAGAAGACACCAAGCTCCTTGCCTCTCAAGGGCTTGAAGAAGTTCCCGACCTCGATTTTCATTACTGTTCCAGCTCTAATCTTGCTCTAATATTCCTAACTCACCATTACATACCTAAGCTTTCTAGTCTGCTTAAACTTCTAGGTATATTTCTGGAACTGGAGTTTACAGACTATGGCAAACTAGCTCCTAACCCAGCAGCTGGGGATGCCTTCTTACGCTGCCCCACCAGTGAGGAGGCTGGAGGGACACAGCCAGGACAGCTGGCCCCAACTGACCAATGGGATATTTCATGTCATATCATGTAATGCTTAGCATTTAAAAACAGGCCTCAAGTTTTTCAGGGCTGCTGTTGTCTGGGTATCAGCTGGCTGGTGATGGGCAATTAGAATATTTTGCATGGCTAAATAAAAGTTATATTGATTTTTCCTGAAGTTATATTTAGAGGCATGGAGATAGAATTTTCAGTCATATCTCTGTGGTAAATATAAGTAAATAGGAGACTACTTTTAAAGAAAAAAGTCTAAGTTTTCTTTATTTTGTTTTATTACTTACTTCTTGGCTTTGGAAAATTATATTGAAAAAAACTGAAGTCAAATTAGCTAAATAGAACTTTATAATGTATATATTTAAAGATAGCTAAAGTTCCTTTTCTTTGGGAAAATTTTTTCACAGACATCAGGTTAAAAAAGAAATCATTTTCATTTTGGTACAATCACAATTAACTTTAATAGTTAGCTAAACAGCACTTAGAATTCTCCAGAGCAGTAACTACCTTTCTGTTCCCACAATGTCATGCATTCTACAGAGCAGTAATGACTCCTCTGTTCCCACAATGTCATTAATTGATCATTAACATAGTTTCTGTTGCCAAGCAATACTAAGGCTTCTGCACTGTATTTGACCAAATAGCACTCAGATTACTTAACACACAATGATCAACAGCATTTTCATACAGAACAGCATCGTGAATAAAATTTAACGACACTTGGGGGGATTGGAGACCCCAACATTCAGCCCAGGCTTCAACAGCAAGGGATAGAACCCTGCAAGTTTGTGCAGCATGAGACAAAACCAAATGATTTTTCAGGCAAACCTAAGAGGAAAAAAGAAAATGGCCATAGTTCCTTTCTGTGGGTGTGCACATGCCTTGAAAGAATTTATTGCCTTTGAATCAGAATTCTATATTAGAATCTGTCATATAGTAAATTTGATAAAAGGATAAACTCAGTAATTGAACTGTGATTGTTCTAGTATTTAATTGTATGTTTGAACTAGACTCAAAGAATGTATTTATGTTAAAAGTAGAGTGGGTTTTTCCAGATAACTGATTTGGGAAAAACTGGATAGTTTTCATTTTTTCTGTATTTTAGAGTAGAAAATGCCTACAGCTCTAAAGAGTGAACTCTAATTTGCCTGTGTTGTTTGTAAGATGGATGCAATATGTAGGTGGCTCTCAAAGAACTCCTACAACTCAAAATGTTTTTGCCTGACATTGATATGAACAATATAAAAACATTATCAGTTCACATAACTAGACAGGCCAATAATGTAGTTATTTTTTATTCCAGAAAATGTGAACGAACTATGATTAACTTGTACCGTTTTAGGCAGCTTACACCTAAGAGGCCACCAGCACCAGCACCTTTGTGAGATTTTTGATTTCCATCAAAACAATTCCATGGCATCTTTCATCCAGATTAGTCTGGATGTAGCTTCCAGTGTTTCCAAGGTTTGTTTACAAACATCTCACTTTATCACACATTGAGGCAACAAGCTAGTTAGCATGGATCAAACACTGCAGAACAACTTAACATCACAACCTACTCTTAGATCTAGCTGTCTATGACAGTTCCGAACATCAGAAGTTGCAATTTGCATTAGTTTCATATAAATTCTATTTAGAATACTGCTAATCTTTGAAGTTATCATTTCCAACTTCCTTTAATCCATCCAGGAGTTAAAATTGACACATATATATAAACAACTATCTCCACTGCAAACAGTTTATCGTGGATGAGATTTCACATAGAATTAGCTACATGATCTCAAAAATATTTTGGTTGCTTTCCTAAAGCCCTTTACTTACATCTCTTTAAAGAAACCAAACACAGGGACACTGCACTGTGACATGCATTTGAAGATGATATTTCTCGATTTTTTTTTTAACTAAAATGTCTAAATTGTAGGATAAGCATAGGTCATCTGTATGCTACAGTAAACATATTTCCAGCACTTAGATGTAAGAGGCAAAGAGTAAGACCTTGCACTCAAATGTTAAGGAGAGAAATACCTTCATAACAGTAACATTTTGAGCTCTTAGGGAATTCTCAGCTTTTAAATGATCCTCAGATTCTTTTAGGAAGACATAAGTGTTTGAATAAATGATGGCTTTCAAGTGCACTCTTGGAATTGTTTGTTAGGTAATTCTAAGTAACATTTCAGGATTTTACTGCAGACAAAACAAGGAGATATCAAATTGACACTATGTTGAAGACACACATTGTACTGATTGCAACGGAGTCTTTAAACACTTATAAAAACAATTTAAACAAACGTTTTGTGTGGGCAAGGAAAAGGTGCTCTGACCTTACACGGTTTGTAAGTTTGAATGCATGTTAAAATAGCTCACTGGATCTTTGAAAGGTATGTTTGTTTAAAAAAAATAAGCATCCCTAAACCTTACTCTAGATTTTAAAACATAAATTTATAAGATAAAAACAGACACAAAGGAAAGAAACAGGGACCTCTTACCATGCACTAACATACCGCAAAGTTACAAAAAAAAAAAAAAGAAAATTTTCTAGATTAGAAACTGACTTCACAACACATAGTTAGAACTTCAAGCTCACAGTAGCATGACGATACCCTAGATGATAAATGTCATGAACATTTAGCAGATACAAAGCTAACAAATAAGGGATCCCGTGAACACTGCTAATACATTTTTCATCTCTGATCTGTAACACTTCCTGAACTAAATATATATTATGCATTTCTGCAGTCTCACAAAGATTACTATAAGAACTAGACATAAAAGTAGGGCTGCGCTACTAAGCATATGCTACCTGTGTTCTACTGACCTGCCAGCAAACTAGACCCTACTGTGTTGGTTTTGACAACAAAGCTGATAGAGTAAGTGCCTTTAAAACTAGCAACAAAATAGGAAACAAAGCCATATCGACTTTCAGGGAACTGTCTGCCAGTCAAAAGTGTCTTTTTTCCAGGAATTTCCAGAAATTATGTACTACATAATGGAAAAAAAATGGATGCAGGGGGTTAAAGTCACTGTTCTATGTAAAATTCCACTCCAGAATCACAGTCACTAATGAAGATTTTCTCCAGAATAAATTATCTCCCTCCTTTGTTTCCCTGAACTTACAACTTCAGCCATCTTGTTGCCAATGGAAAATCTACTTTTAATTATCTCTTTATGACCTTTTTGTTCAGAATTACTATCTCTGATGTAGAGGCTGCACTGAATCTAACCTTTCTGCAGTTATTGTATTTTCTAGTTTTTTAATCATTTTACACTACCTCCTCTTCCTCTCTATGCATTCTCCTCCCTTCTTTCTTTCTCTTTTCTTCCCCTTCTTTTCTAAGGCAGTCACATGGGATGCACCAACTTGTGCTTTGCAACTCTTCTTGTCAATCCAGATCATAGCACTAACACCATCCTGTAGCTACTTATGACGTTGGGAGGTCTTCCGAAACATGTGGAACATGTTTTGAATCACTGGCCTGTATAACCAAATCTCATCTCTTAAAACTGATGAGACTGGTTTCAAGTCTCTACAGACCTCCTCCTAAGAAAGGACCAATATTCCTTTCTAAGACACTTCCTACCTTCAATCTCTCACCATGCTATTTTTTCCCCAAACTCTTGCCTTCACTTACATCCCTGCTTTTTTGTTGCCTTTACTTTAGGCAACTCATTTGCAGGATGATTCATTTTAGTCATCCTGATTCAAACTTTCATGGGACTTGAAGAAACCTCTACTTTTAGCATCTCCTCATCATGCTATTGAATAAACACTGGTATAATGCTACTCTCTCAGATGTAGTGACCACCTACATGACTTCACACTACCTCATATGACCCTCACTGTTTCTGTTTCTAAGGCACATGTCTGTCATTCATCAGTCCAAGCTAAAGAAGACCAAGCTTGAGAGGTGAAAGAGTACACACTGATCACCCCAAAGTAGGAATTTAAGCTAACGGCACTGACTAAGCTTTTAGATTAACTTGGCTCTCTGGACAAAGTCTTTCTACAAAACATCTTGGAATCTATTTACAATACTACAGCAAAGTTTAGTCATCTCACTCTTAATTTCAGTTTAGGATATCCCCGGCCTCCTTTCTTCTCCTAATCCATGTTGTAAGACAAACTACTTATGCTTGTGTTCTTCACAGCTGTGTATTAATTGTGTGTGTTAAGTGTGTATTAATTCTTAAGACCTTCTTGGCTAGACCTTCTTGTGATATTCTCTACCTATACAGCAATAGGCTGCTAGCTTCTCCTCACATACCATTGTTGACAGCATCCTCTCTTACACACTATTTGTTTTTTCCTAACTTGTATAATTGAGTCCAGGAACATAAACTCAGCTGCATCCACTACAGAGGGATCGTATTTGTACACGTAACAGTAGCAAGTGCAGTACAATTAACAAAATGCAGTATATATTCTGAAACCTGACACATCACCATCTCTATCCACTGCCTCTTGTCCTCCTTAAGATTAGACAGCAAATGAACCAAGGGCTGTTGCCAGAAAGTAAACTTCCAATGTACAATGTCATGGGGGGTTTCTGTACTTTAAACTTTTAAATAAAACTGGCTCAAATCACAATAATGAACTTTATAGAATGAAATACAAAATGTTATAGGTCAGCATATCCAAGACTGAAGATACAATCTCAGTCTAAACAGAGCTATTAGCATACAGGGTAGAAGATTTACTTCAGTACCATGCATGGGAAGAAACTTGCTCAACCATTCAGATTTCTTGTAATCATTCGGCAACTATGCTTTTTTCTCACCATTTTGCTCCCTACTCCCACTCCTCTTCAAAATGCCAGATTAAAATTTTTTTCACCTCTTCCTTTATTGGCACAATAATGTGAATGAATTTTGCATTGTTTTTGTTGATATAAAGCTACAAGAGCCTTCTTTAATGTACTTCATTATGGAGGTTATCAACAGTTGTAACAGTTGCATTTTTATTTAAATACCTTAATGGGAAGTTCCAACACAGCATAAGAACATGCATAATGTCATAGAAGATGTATAAATATAGACACTACTATAGATTGCCCAATGAAGAGTCTAAACCTCTGCAGCACACAACATGATTTTAGCAGTCCTTAGTGAGTTATAATGATGTTTGCTGACGCACTACAATTCAGCTTGTAGTGACCTATGTACAGCTTGTCAAGGGTCAAGAAAACCCTATCTAGTGGACTACAGTAAGTTTTCTAGCTGAAGTATGAAACGCTTAAGGAAGATTCACATGCTGAACTGCACAGGTACACTTTTTTTCTTTGTTACCTTATTCCTTTTAATATACTGATGCACAGGAATCCGAGAACACCTTAGCATGTCTACATTGTTACACAGAGTATCAGCCAACAATAATCTCCCATTCAGGGTTCCACCTACACTACTTTAAATCAATCACCTTAATAATTTAAATTGGATTTTTATAATGTTACATTTATATATATGTTTTTTCATTAAAATGTGTAGACATTAATATTGGTCAAGTAGTGACAAAACTGCCTGAAGGTCTTATGTTTTAGATACCTTATGCCCCTCCTATTGAACTGAAACTTATAAAAATATCAATCAGCATTTGTTGACAAAGCTTTATACCATTTCAGTGTCTTCACAATAATGAATTGAGGGAGAAAAGAAGCAAAAAAGAAACAAGACATTACTGACAATTACATGTTTCACCAGCTTTTCACAGGCATGCATTTCTCTGCACATGCTGATTAGAAGGCTTTAAAGTTTTAAAAAAATTGTTTCAGACCAATGTGGGAGATTAGTCATTGTTTACATAGTATTTATGCACTGTACCAGTAGATCAGCATGATGTGTTACTATTTAACTATATAGATAATTATTTTAGAGCTGAGTGGGTGTTCAAGTACATTTATTTTCTAAGGACTACTTCTGAAACTAAGACTTTGCCACATATACTTTGGGCGTAGCTCATAGCACTGAAAGACTCAGCATTAACAAACAGATGTGCTACTTACGAGCAATTTATTCAGAATCACTTTAAGTGTCTTCAGTAATAACATATTTTAATAATATTAAATATAAACACGTTTACTAATGAAAAAGTTGGAAAAGGAAACTAGGGATACACATCTTAGGCAATGGTTATGCTTATCCATATTTCAATTCTTTTTGTAAAAAGACAAATGGATAACAGATAGGCTCAAAAAAAAAATATAGTTGTGATTTCTGTTTGGATTCTTTCTCTTTATAGAGAAGCAATTTCAAATCTATACTAATAATGCAAAAAGCAATCCAGTGTTATCTCACCTAGTTTAAAAATAGCCCTTCTTGTTTGAAAAGGTTTAATATGAACACGTTTCTTACACGCATTATGAGAATGTTATTGCAATATGCAAAAATATAATGATTACGTGCTAAAGTTTATAAAATTAATACTTGAAGGAACAACAAAACTACTCTTAGAAGTATAAATGATGGAAATTTTTCTGCTTCCCTCAAGAAAAAGCAGTAGTTATACTAATCTCTTAGCATATATTACACACATATGCATAAACGCATCCATCAACCAAAAATACAGTCACTTGTAGCATGGACAATTCCCAGTTAACAGCTTTCTACTCCACCAATAAATCAATTTAATTCACTACTAAGGGATTTAAACATAGCCAGGACAGAAAGAAATCAATATGACTCTAAAATCTCCAGGCACTCACCAAAAGACTGAATGCAGGTTTCAAGAAGGTCTTCCAAAGTGGCTCCTTTGGCTAGGTGCCCCAGTGGCACCATCATGACCTGAGTATGATTTGAGAGGCTGGGACAGTGGCTGGTCTGCTGCAGCTCCAGTGCTGATTCAGGGGCAGTGCTGCATGCTTGGGCAGGTTGCCTAAAAGAAAGCACAATAGTGAAATAAGTACAAGAAGATAGAGCAGCAAATTTTACACTGCATGGGAAAGGAGGGGAGATTTAAAGGACAATTAACTCCTTCTACTTAGGGTGCTGAAAGACATAACCCTCCCACTTAATATGTACACCAAAGGGACTGCCCAGTAAGTGGCTTTTTTTTTACTGCTAAGTGTCAGTTGCAGAGCACGTGGTTACAGATCTCCCTGAATGATCTGTCAAGATTATCAGAAGTCTTGACTCTTTGTTGGAAAGTATGCAATAACCTACCACCACATGCTTGTGTGCCCACCAAAAGTAAAGGAGAGAAAAAATATAACTATTAGACACACAGGAAAACACCAGACTAGCTTTATTAATTTAATTTGGAAAATCACTATTAAGTAAACCAAACATCAGCACAACCTCCTAGTGGAGTATTTCACAATCCAACAAATACATTAATTTGCATCTATTCTATACTACTATTTCCTCTTAAGTTGTTTTATAATAGTATACATGAACAAATAAATGTATTTATTAACTATTGTAGATGAGACCAAAATAAAGCACATATCTAATTTTAGGCTTGAGTTTTGATCATATAATATTTTATGTTTCAAGAGTATGTATGTTTACAGATAATATTAAAGGCTATTCATTGTTTGCATACAAGTTCATATTTCTGTATGAAATAGTGAATAGAAACAATACTGTATTGATGGAAAGTGATGAAACATATTTGCCTGCAAATAACAGGAACCACTACAAAATCTGACCTGAGAGTGTAACCATACAGTTCACAAAAGAACAGCAAGCACTGCCGTTTCAATAAAACCTGGGTTTATTTCAGGGACTCCTGAAATTTCAGGGATTCTTTGAGTTGTCTTCCTAAACAAGTGACTCCAGCATCTTTAAGCTGCTATCTTAAGCTTTCATACAACTTTTCTTGGAACACTATGCAACACTCTATTAATCAGCTGACACTCCCGGGAAGAAAAGGCACAGAAATTCATCCAGTGTGCGTATTACATACAGACGCTGGAAGTAAATTCACTAACATCCCTGAACAGGCACTCCTGCACCAAGTTAAAAAATTATGCATGCCTTATGAAGACAGTCTGGACCCTACCTCATCCCCGTGAATGTCCAGCCTTATCCTTACCTTTCCATCTCATCTGAATGCTTGGAAAGCCACGAAACTGACCATGATGCCATTTACATCCCAACACTGATCCCAGGCCCCCATAGTTTCAAATGCAGGAAAATACGCGCCTGACCCTTCAGAGGCAGTAACCATCCCTGAGCTCCGCCACAGTTAGGCTGACAGCGGCTAACACGCAAATGTTCTCTTCCCTTCCCCCTTTCTCTCAATTTCCCTCTTAGCTTTGTGATCTGACTTCCTGTTCTCATATAAAAAGAACAAGGGCCTGATCAACTTTCAGTGTTTTCTTTTTACCAGCTTAAGCCCCTCTCCTAGCTTTATTCCAGTGACTCTCCAACACAGGACAGAGGATCCTAGCAAGCAGTAACAAAGCAGGAGTTAAGGCAGAAGATATTGCCGGCTTTGGCAACGGGCTGGAGAAAACCTGAAGTTTCCACACCAGAAAAGTTTACAGGAATACTGTGGCCGACTTGGCGACACTGGACAGGCAAAGCTCAGCCAGTGGCACCTCTGGCTATTCCTTAGAACAGATCCTCTCGCAGCAGTCACCCGACATGACAAACAGACGAAAGCGGGACTAAGGAGCAGCGCGGGGGGCACCTGCCCTGCATTTCCACCTTACGCTTGTGGCGGTGGGGAGGACATCACCCATGAGTGACCGTCCTCTCGCGGACTGACCCCAGAGCAGCGGCCGCTTCCCCGGCGGGGCGGTGATAGCCGCGTTGCCGGCCCCCGGCCCGGCGGCCCCCGGCCG
>WEIT01040840.1:36918-56588 GCA_013389985.1 Dryoscopus gambensis
TTGAAGCAGTACATTGTGCAAATTTTGTGCAGTAACTACAGAACAGTTTGTTCTTTAAAAATGGATAATGCCTCTATACCAAAGAGCTGAAGTATCAGGAAACTGGTGTCAGGAAAGGCGTATAAAATACCCCACACAGATGTTTTCTGTCACTTAGATACATGGCACTTGTACCCACAAATCTGTACATGAAGCAGAGAATACTCTTTCTCAGGTCTTGGGCAGGATAAGAGAGATATGATGTATGTTTTTGGGAAAAATCCTTACACCTGAGATAAGTGAAAATGATGTGTAAAAATCTTCAGATGATAAATATGGGAAATAACCTGAAAATACAGAAAATATTACTTAACATTCTTTTGGAAAAAAAAAAGCACAGATATTTATCCTTTCTTATCACCAAATTTATGAACAAGTGTAATTTACCAAGCTTTGCACATTTATAAAATCTAGCTCATAGCTTACTGATTCTGCCATTTATTAAACACTCATCATTAGACTTACTTCATATCTAAAAATGACTCATCCACTTGTATGTAGAATTTTAATAACATCCTGGTTGCTAGGGTACATGTGATCACTCTGACATATAAAGTAGCTGTTAGAAATGAATTTTTTAAGTATATAATGATCAAATTTGTAAAATTTGTTTATTCAAGAAGTATTTCTGCCAGTAGTTAATTATGTAAAATAGCATGACATTTTATGCCTTTAAATAAATACTTAGTTGTATTTGCACACGATGTTGAACAGACACATATGACTTGGGGTTTTTTTCCATTTCAATAAACAACTTTTTATTTCTGCCATTTGTATGTGAAACAGTAGTTTCCTGGGTGATTTTCCTTGGCTTGTATTTCTCCCTTCACTGTCCCACTCTGTCAACATTGTTGCTCGTCTCTAATTGGCATTTCTCTTTGTTTCAAGCTTCTCCTAGCTTTTTGTGAGGACCAGTGAAAAAAATCACCACAAATATGCACATGGGTTTTGATACATGCTTCTACATCTTCATCTCAGAACTACAGGCTTCTTTATGCACATGGCACTGAGTTTGTCCCTGCATTAACTGCTTCCTGACAGAGACTGGGGAGATTTCCTCGTGCTGCCACTCCTCCATTAGTCCAACCTTCTCCAGAATTTATGCTCGTTACAACATCTGGGCTTTGGCACAAGAGTTATCTTGGCCACACTACTATTTAATTTTAATTTGTGTCCTGAAAAACCTGTGGTAAAAGAACACTACACCTGCAAAGTTATGGGGTTGGTATATGAGAACACCAGAATTCATGCTTTCTGTATGACCAGAAGTTGGTTAAATGAATTATCATTTTCAGTTCTGTTGCAAAATCAAAACAATTAGAAAGTACGTTCATTTTATGTCAATCCAAAATGCTTTCTTTCTTTTAGCCAAAGTATATTTTCTTAGTTTGGATTCACAAATAATACTTCATTGTGATTTTATTCATTTATTCCGTGTAGCATTGGAAACATTTGGTCTTTTCAATTTTTTTTTTAAATTTAGTTCTGGCTTGATTTTTCAAAATGAAACTTAAAAAAAAATTTCATTATTTATGAAACAAAATATTTTGCCCTAATAATAGCAAAAAATAGATTTTAATTCTTGTGCCTCTTAGTGTTTTCAGNACACCCCCCCCCCTTAGATTTATATAAATGCTTATTTTGGTCTGTAGGTAAACATGCATCAAAATAGACAGTGTGTACCTAAGTAAGAACATATTTCTGCAGAACTCCTGCATGATGACTGTACCTTTGGTGCACAGGATAATCAGGGCTCACTAATTATTGAGAGCACAGCATTGTGAGGGGGCAAAGTGGCATCGAAAGGAAAAGTGCTGTTACGTGGTGTTATTCCTGGAGCTCTTAGAGGGTCAGTCTTCAAACAATACTTGTTTTGTCATTTCATTAAAAAGCTTAGGGAGTATGATAACGGAGTTTGCTGACAGCAAAACACGTCTCTCACTAACTGAGAAGGCGGCTGCAGTGTCCAGGAAGACCTGCATGACTGTAAGAACTGGAGTCATATACAAGGGATAAAATCATTAGTATCAAGTACAAGTATTCTTCAGGACTAATACTGAGAGTTTCTGTTGATTTGTGATCTTACTGACTGGAAACAGCTGTGGTGGGGACACAGTGGTTGATCGCAGAATGATTTATGAGTCACTGGTGTGATACTGCTGTAGGAGAGGCAAGTGTTCCAGGTGGCACTGGCTACAGTAGTGTTGGAAAGCAGTTGTGTTATTTGATGGGCAGGAGCTATCTCATCTACAATAGTGCTAGACATCCAAGCTCAAGGAAGATGATTTCAGAGTGAAAAAAAAAGTTACAGAACGAGGTGTTCCATTTCTCTGCTCTAGTCCAATCTATCATAAAATCCTTGTTCATTTAGCTGAATATATGATATTTCATTCTAAAAGAAAAACATTAGCAGGAAAACGGAAACTTTCCATAATTCAGATTAGGCATTAGAAGTTTCTGCCAAAATGGTCAGTAAAATCTAGAGATGAATGGGTTATAGCTTTTCCTACTGTGGGAAAGCAATGCAGTAATCCTTAAGATCAATTTGGAACATTTACGAAAATAATTAGATTATGTGGTAGGTTGCAATTGCAGGTTAGATTTAGCAACCCATAGCATAAATTAGGTCTGATAGTTGTATGGTCCTACAAGGACTTTTCTATTTTTTGCAGTATACTGCTCCATGAATTATTTACATTTTACTGCAGTCTGCACTGAATACAGAAATTAGCTTCCATTTTACAATTTCTGATATTATTAATTAATTTGGGTAAAAGTTGAAGGAAAACCTGTTTGTGTTGTGATAAGAAAAACCAAAGTGCTAACAATAAACTGCAAACAGTTAAATAATGTTTTATGTCCCATATAAGATATCTATAATCTAGTTTTCCAAATATTTAGAAATTTATATTAAAATCATACTTATCACCAACTTCTGCTGAGGAAACTCAGCTCTGCTACAAGTCAGATCATAGGTGCCCTATTTTTTCTGTGTCTTGAATGATACTTAGATTGCAGAACTGTATGGAAGAGGCAGTTTAATATAAAATCCTCCATGTGTTGTGTAACACTAGTTTAAGCTGCAGCAAAAGACCATACTTCTTGACACCTGATTTGTCCCTATCAAGTAGAGATGTTTTTGCAAGCAATGTTTTATCTCAAGGTGACTGCTAAGGGTTGAAACTGAAATGATGCTGAGATACAAGTTAGGCAAAGGACTTAACTACATGACAGGTTGAATAAGTGTAATTTGATTGCTTCTCTGATCAGTCACTGTAATTGTCTGCCTGGGCTTCGGTTAGAGGATAAGCCCGCACGGGCTCTGTTTCCACTCTACAGGGCTTCAGTGGTAATGCCAGCCTAAGGCACTGTTGTCTTTGCCATGCCTGGACATCCATTTCTCCAGTGTTGTATTCCACATCCCCTGCCTCACACCTGACTGTGGGACTGCGCTGTGAACGACATCAGACAGCTGACAAGCCTTGCTTGTGCATGTTTGCTTTCTTTTTAACATAAATCATTCAAGCCCTCCAGTTCACAGAATGACTCACACTGATGCTCTGGCTTAACCTAGCAGGGGGACATGCACCACCACAAGTCCAGGAATGAACTTGAATAATTTCCTCATAGAGCAATGACTCATACAGTATTTCTGTGTTGGACACTGTATGACTGACCATTGCTTGGGGAGGCAAAAGAGTTTAACTGTGAGATGCAGTTTGGTAAAAGTGGCTGTAATCATTACAAAATTACCAGATGAAACAAGTTTTAATCAGAGGAAGAAAATCCACACCATCATCTTGGTGAATTTAACAAAGTTTGAAAAGATTGATTATAGGTTGATGCTATTATTTAATCTTTTCAGTCTACACAAGTCTAGAATGTACATTTAATGCAGACCGTATGATGTATTTTTGCTCAATTTTACTCTCAGAGATGGTTCTATCTTGGTAGCTGAAATTTGCAGAAATACCCAGCTAGTAGTAAACAGTAGCATGGAGAATTTCAGCCCAAATAGCTGCCGTTTATTAGTTACAAACAAGAAAAAAATAATTTCTTATTATGGAAAATCATAAGGGTTATAATGCAAAATGCTAAGCCTATAAGCATTGCACTTACTGTCCTATTATAGAAAAAAGGCAGGAATATTTTTTTAAGGTGTGGTTTTAGTCTGCCCTTATGTGCTCTGCTTTGATTTTGACACTGCATGCATAAGTGCTTCTAAAAACTGTGATCCAATAGGTGTTTTTAAAATCGGCTTCTGAGAAATCTTTGTGCCTGACAGGTAGTGATTTTGTAAAATCCGACCAAACGAGAGCAGTAACCTCATCACCAGATACCAGTTTCTCCTTCCACTTTCTTTCTCAGTCATGTGCAAGTAGTTTCTGTTTAGTCAGAATTCCTGAACAGTCAAACCTGAACTTTTCTCACACTAAGGTGCTGCAGGTTGCACACGTGCATTTGAGAAGTTTTCTCTCAGATGTTTATTGTCTTGGATTTGAGCCAGAATTCATATGTTCATGCACTTCATGTTACATTACTCTGCCCAACTCCCCTGCCATATGCTTTAACCAAAAGGGTTGTTTTTTGATACTATTCCTTTCGAAGAGAAGGTAAAAATTGGCCATTTTAGCAGATACACTAATTAGAGTAAAAATATACCTTTCTTTTTGCATATGCTTCTTTTAGGTATGAAAGGCTAGTGAAAATTTACATTTCTTCAATAGACTCTACCTTTCTGTTTGTATGGCATGTAACACCTGACAAATCAGACTAGATATCTTTAAAGTAAATTCTACAACTGAGAATTATATTTAACTCATGGAACAAACTAGTTGAGGGAGAGAAAGGAGTAAATTTCTGTGTAGAGAAGACAAAACTGCATGTTATTGAAAATGTTGCCAGGACTTGCTGACCTAATGCAAACTTTATCTTATTAGAAATATTGCTTTGGTTTCACTTCTCTTCTTTCTCTTCCATGGTCTCACTCTTCTCTCAGAGTAGTAATTTATTTGCTGTCTTTTAAGAATTTAACTCTGTACCTTGTAATCTCCATGATTCACTGATTAAACTTAGCCACCTAAGCATATAAGTAACACTTATAATTTAAAAATTCAGTTTAAAAATCAGCCTTAAATTCTAGCATATTGTCTAGAGTAATCATCTGTATTCTGATTACCACATCACTGTATACACAAGCATTCAGATGAAAGACCGGGGCTGTGGACCATAACCAATTAGACACATCTTTTGCTGAGTGCATGTCATAATTCACAGGCCCAAATATTATTTTCCTACAGGGTGTCAAAAACTAAGATGAGAACAGACTAGATTATGTATCCTCCTATTTACATCTACTTTCACCCTCAAGAGAAAAATGAGATGTATATGTTTGTAACAGAAAAAAAGCCCTTTTAGTGAGAGCCTAAGTTGCCTTGCATTCAATATTTAATTACATGTTCTAGAGACAGTCTCCACTATACTTGGAAGAAGCAATTTTCAGAGATTACTACAGGTAAGTACATAAAGATTCAGATGTTATCAGTAGTTTTTCTGAGATTTGTAATTCTAGATTAAAGAAGAAGCTATGTCACTTAGCATTGACCCAAAGAAAAATACATATCCTTAGACTCTGAGGAGATCTTAAATAGGTGTTCCCTTTACAGCTTGAGTATGTGTTGGAACTAAAATGAAAAGAGAGAAAAAGAACAAAAAGTTCTGTAAGGAAACATCAAAGGCTATTAGAGAAAGAGCTTCTAAAAAGAAGACTAGCATATGGAAAATAATCAGGCACTGCTGTATAGAGAAGAATAATTTTGAAAGTAATAGAACATTCAAAAATGCGTAAAACTTGCCTGTGAGGTGTCTTCTCTTTAGGTAAAAGCTATTTTTAAAAGGTTTACCAAAGGAAAACCTGTCTAAATTTTTTATTTTTAATGGAAAATAAGACTTATTTTTCATATCTTGCACACGTAGGTAATGTCTGGTTGTTGTTGGCTGAAAAAATATATATAGATAAAAAGAGTTCAGTGGGGATATTAATATATCTGAATAAAACCACCAGAAACTCTGTGTGGCTTTGAAAATAAGAGAACATTTTAATTAAATTGAAACATTAGTTGGCAAAAGAATGGCACTTACATGTATCTCTTTAATGAGTTATTTTTATATTTAATAACTTAGACCATTTACCACTGAGATTGATGATTTTTTTCTTAAAGTATTTGTTAAACAATGTTCTTCTCCATTTAACCTTGTTAAATCTTTAAATAGATATTCTTGGATTTCTCCTTGATGCTAAAAGTGGCTTCCCTGACAACTTAGCATTTAGTTAATTTTTAAGTATTGAAAGTTTAAAGTGGCCTAAAATGCACAGTGTCATTCTGAACCTAAATCCAAACTGTTACAAATTGTAATGCTGTCTGAAATTTGGACTCCTTTTGTGATGCGCATCCTTCATTTTAGAAATGCTTTCTCTAGTAAGTGAGCAGGAGCACAACTTCATCCAGTCATCCAGCATTACAATATAGTAAGGATGCTGCAAAGTACAAACAGCACAAACAACAGTTAATTTTAATTTCAAATTAAAGGGCTCATTAGGCTCTTCCTTCCTGTAGACTCTTCGGAAAATTCAGTTACAAGGAATATCAACTCAGGCATGCAATGCTTTATACATAGCATATCACAGTTTGTTTGGGTTTGGTCTAGTTCTTAATCTCCTATACTATCAGCTTGATGTGTTACAAGTAGACTAATGTATAGCTGCAATTAATTGCATTAGTCATTGAGGAATAAATTAAAATACTAGACTTGAGAAGTGTGTAATCCAGAGTAAATATGATTGTAAATCTGGACATCATTAACTCAAATGTTAGTAGATACATTATCAATTAACGGCTAGGAAAAGAGGTTTTTAAATTGAGGCTGGTTTTTGAAGGTATTTCCAGACATTACCACATTTAAATTTTGTACCTTTTTTTCATTATAAACGTTTGAAAATATTTGAATCTGTAAACAAAAATTTAGTAAACCATGCCAAAGCATGCAGAAATACAAATATAAGAGTAAGTTCCTAGTTTACTTTTTTCAGTTGTGATTTTTGTTTTGAATTGCTGTTTTAAGGCTGCTCAGAATATTTGCCAGGGGACCAACTACTCATATTTTACTGAAGTTATTTTCAAAAATAACTAGAATGCAGGTCATACTGGAGACCATATGCACCTCACTGGATTGATTAGAATTGATATTTTGCAAGTACCTGGCCTGCACAAAGGAAAGAATCTCATTTGTTTGTTAGCAATTTGCATGTTTTTGGTCCAGGTGACATGTGGCTGGTGAGATGAAAGACTGCTTTGTTCTTCTTAAGACTTGTCCAAGTCACTGAATAGAATAAATATCATGTCCTTTTGGTAGATCATGTCTTCATCTCATCTTCACCTTGATGAGAAAGCACTGAACAAATTTGGACAAACAGCATGGGAACCAGAAGCCGTGACTGTGTTGGCCATGCCCCATTAAGCAAACCCAGAAAATCCTGTTTGACTTCTAAGAAAACACTAGAAATCAGAAAGAAAGGAATATCAGTACGAGTGGCCACAAGATCAGAAGGCTATCAGCTAGCAATGAGTTGAACTCAGAGACAGCTGGTGCTTTTTTTGGTTGCTTTTTGTTCTCTGAAAACAGGTTTGGGTTGGAGTTTTTTTGGGAAATCAACTGTGCAAATTATGAAAAGTTTTCATTTATATTTCAAGAGAAATTTCTGTTTATATTGTCTTATGCCAAGTTTATGGTACATCTCCCTGTAGCAATACGCCAGGGCTATGTTTCCAGAACTTGGCTAATTGAAAACTTCCCAAGCTCTTGCACAGGAGGAGTGACACACAGCAGAAGGATCCCTTGGCTAGAACAGGGATTGCACTGTGTTGACACAAACTGATTTGCTTCCAACTCAAAAGACAGGTGAGTTTTCATCTCGGTTAAGAGTCTGCAGAACAAGAACTCTCATATTGTAAACTTCTCGGATACTGCCTGAAATGAACATATTTCTGAGAGTGGGCTCTTATACTTTGACAATGCTGTGTGGCATTTTACAATATGGGACATTATAAAGTAATAGAACATGTAAACAGATTTTTACAAGTTTATCATCTTCTGCCCTTCCAGCCCTCAGGCTGTAAAAATACTGGGAGGAACTCACAGCTATCTTAGGTACACATTTGTGCAGCAATTTTGAGCATACAGACAGACATGATGACTTTATGTTTCCTCTCAAAGGAAGTGTTCAT
Source organism: Dryoscopus gambensis (assembly GCA_013389985.1). NCBI lineage: Eukaryota > Metazoa > Chordata > Aves > Passeriformes > Malaconotidae > Dryoscopus > Dryoscopus gambensis. The sequence continues at coordinate 45,243 of WEIT01040840.1, forward strand.
GTCTTTGTATATAATTAGCTCCACTATGAAGAAGACGTTCGAAGAAAAAGTCTTGGTTCTCTTGCTAGACTTGTGGTTCACAGTGGGTATGGGGTTGGTAGTGAGGTAGGAGAGAGGATTTTGCACTTAGTCATAAATGGTGCTGGGAGCAACTAAAGCCATTAGTATAGACTGGCTCTGTGTGAGATTCCATTATCAGCAGAGAAAGAGATATTCACAAATGGAGAGTTTCAGAGAAATGTCATGGGGTGGAAATTCCATTCCTTTCCAAGCTCTGAATCTAGGAGCTCATTTGCCATTAGGGAACAAGAAAGAAGAAAAATAAATTTCCATGCAAAGAAACACCCCCTGTGCATAACATAATACAAATAGACAGAGATGTGAATTACATTCCTGATGATGAGTGAAATTTGTTTTCCTGACAGTTATGTGATATTTTATAATATCTGTCAAGAATTTTGGCATTAAATTCTACTGAAGAGGCACAAAGGCAAGATCAGCATAAACACTTACATTTGAGGAAATTAATTGTTTCTTAAGGAAATCAATCGAGTTAGTATCTAGATAATCTGAAAAACAAGTTAGACATAAAATCAGGTATCTTACTTCCCTGTCTTTTATTGTTATTTCTGTGGTTTTACCTCATGCAATTTTAATGTTTGTTCCTCCTCTTGTTGTTGTATAAAGTACAGCAAAATCAGAAGGACCCATTTGACTAAAGTGTATCTGACAAGTCTTGATAGATCTGATTTTTCAGCAAGTAATATACAGCAAAACAAAGAAAACCTTCTTCATCTTACATTTTCAGTGGCAGTTAGCTAAAAATAGAGACAAGTAGCTATTCAAGTTGCAAGCTGTTTTTAATAGGATGCTATTTCTTAGGAAAGAGGGCTTAAAAATCTCTTTTAATTAAAGAAGGAGGAAAGAATACTACTAAACTAGAGCTCTTGCTCTGTGACAGTAATATGCACTAGTTGCTTTATTTGCATTATATGACTACATATAAAACTGGTAACTGTAAGAGTATCTACAACAACTCCACTTCAAAAATATTTAAAACTGCATCTTCACTCCCTCACAAATACACATGTAATGATGCCGATACAAAGATACTTGCAAAAAAAGATATTGCTTACTAGAGTACTGTATAGGTTTAGTTGATTTGATAAAGAGTAATTGGAGCCATACTGAAAATTACTAACTTCTCCTAAAGTTATGGAAAGTGTTTGAAATGCTCTGCCTTCTCATCATAAGACCTGCAGGGCAGAGGCTTTCCTCATTTATGTCTTTTCAGATTTTATTTAGGAAAATGAAACAGAATTATTTCCACTCTCAGTTTTTGGCCTCAAATTTGGAAGACTTAGTGCTCTACAGTCAATGCTATGGGGCTATTCAGACCATCTGTGTCAAAAGTCAAACTGCTGCCCTATTTTATGTGTTTTGAATCACCTTAGAGAAGATTCCTGTATGTCCTCATTAATACATATAACTTAGGAAGCCTGCTCACCTGTGTAGAAACTTAATTTAACTGCATTTAAATTGGTCAGTACTATTAAAATTTCTTCCTGCAAAACTGAGAACTTACAGGTATGCACCTCACAGTCATGACATAATAAATCCCAGTGCCTCATTTTTATTCTGCTGTCTTTATTTGCAATTGAACCTAGTCTCTTACATTCTCTTTCTGCTATCCTCCATATATATGTTTAGATGACTGAGGATATATACACATTACCTTGTTTGTCCTTTGAAAATCTGAAATGACATTAATGATTTACTTTTTCCACATAAACCCTTCCCTACCCTACCCCCACCTGAACAAAGAAGCAGAATTTGGAAACATTGGATTAGAAATTACTTTTTGAGTCACTCAGTCTAGTTTCCTTTTATAGACAACCAGTAAATCTCTTTCATAAAGTAATAACAAGCCATCCTAAAGCCAGTGAGGTTATTTACCCCATTACTGCTATTGTAAGATTATTTTGGAACCTAAGTTTCCTGATGGTTGGAAATTTTCTTCTAACTTACACTCTAAATGTGTTCATAGCACATATATCTACTTGTGTCTTGACTATCATTAGCCTTAATTTAAACAATATCTTACTTCCTCTCTGAAGGATTTCTCTAACTTTCTAGTCTTTCTAGTCAATTGAATTTGTTCTTTGTCTTTTTACACAAGCCAATTTTTTAGTTTCCCCTTGTAATACATGTTCTTTACTCCTTTTGTTCTAGGAGTTCTTTGAATTGTCCTATCATCAAAGTATAAATAATTGCCAATGGTAGCAAGATTCAAAGGATAAGAAGGGAAGCTAGGCTTCTTTACTCAGTCTAAAAAAAATAGAACAAAATACTTACACCAAACTTGCTGTCAACCCTTAGTTTTTAGAAGGATGGGTATCACAAGTGGTACATGCAATTTGTTTGATATTTTGAACTTTTAGACAAGAAGCTGCTATACAAAAGATATATCAGGAATTTACTTGTTATAGTGAAGCTTCCATGATGAGAAAACCTTTGCAATAGATCCTAATGAAGATCTTAATTTATCTGTTTATTGTACAATGTGCAGATTTGGCATCACTTGACAGAGAATCTGAGTTATATTTTTCTAGGCCAATAAGCACTATGCTGAAGTTCTGCTTCTACCTGGTTCCTATACACCAACTTACTTGACCTTAGTGATGGGAGATATCTAAACTTGGTGCACGTCTACAGCTGCATTAGTTCCACAGTAAAAGATGTATAGGTATCAAAAGTTGTGTTATAACTTGTATAAAATTATGATTGTACAATATTGAAGTCTACAGAGATTCATCAAGATTTTATGAGTTCTGCTCAGAACAAGTTAAATTTAAATGCTTTGATTTGTGTATGTATTAAAATGTACACTTATATAAATAAAGACATTTAGACATTATTTTAATTTTGTTTTACAGCACTTGGAACACTACAAAGCCAGAAGGATTTTAGTGGGGTTGCTGATGATTTACAAATTAATTAGGCTCATAATCAATTAGAATAAGGAAAAAGAGTCACGATAATAATGGATGAGACATTTTCATGTCCACAGACAGGAGTTTTGAAAATCTTTAAATGGGTGAAATCAGAGCGTTTAAAACCTTAAATCTACAACTGGACTCTATTTTTAAAAGTAGCAGTCACTGTGGATATTGCAATTTTGTCTGCACTTTATTGGAAAATCCAGGTCTCTCGGGTACTTATTAGTGGCTACATCAGTTATTTTTGGTTCTGATTATTGCTGTGCATCAGGTCCCACATATTTTGAGATACTCAGTCAAAATGGCATTTAAATTCAAACAGCTGCTAAAACACCATGGTCCCTCTTTTAAATATTAAATACTATTCCAGCCAACTTTATGGTATCCATTTAACTTAAGGGCACAGGTCTCAGTAGCAGAAGTTAAACTGTAACAGTCTGACTGTGCTGACACATGAGCCTGCAAGCAATGTGTCCCTGTGGCCAAGAAGGACAATGGAATCCTGGAAGGGCATGCATTAGGAAGAGCATGGCCAGCAGGTCGAGGGAGGGGATCCTACCCCTCTACTCAGCCCTGGTGAGGCCTGACCTGGAGTGCTGTGTCCAGTTCTGAGCTTATCAGTACAAGAGAGACAGGGAGCTCCAGTGAAGGGCAGCAAAGATAATTAAGGGATTGGAACAGCTCACTTATGAGGAAAGGTTGAGGGAGCTGGGCCTGTTTATCCTGAAGAAGACTGAGAGGGGATGTTAGCCATATATACAAGTATCTAAAGGGTGAATGTCAAGAGGATAGAGCCAGGCTCTTTTGGATTTTGCCAAGAGGCACAGGAAGTTCCACCTGAACATGAGGAAAACTTCTTTAATGTGCAGGTAACCAAGCACTGGAACAGATTGCCCTGAGAGTTGTGGAGTCTCCTTCACTGGAGATATTCAACACCTATCTGGATACCATCCTGAATAACCTGCTTTAAGGGACCCTGCTTGAGCAGGGAGGTTGGACTAGATGACCTCCAGTGGTCCCTTCCAATCTCAACAATTCTGTGATTATAAGATTCTGTGACAGCTGACAGTGAGATCATTTCCAGCGCCTGAAGCCCTGTAGCTCCTTTTCCTCTCTCCTGTCTTTGTACCCTGTTCCTCGGCTGGCCATGTAAAGCTGATAGAGCTACCCTGTCCCATGCAGATGCCATGTCCCTCCAGCGTGGGACTGTATTTCAGAGGTGCAGGAAGTGCAGATGGATGGGAAGTCAGGACCAGCAAGCCATGGAGATAATTCTGCTTGGCTTCCTGTGCTCAAGCCCTTCCCACACAGACAGGTTTCAAGCACATAGTGGGGAGGAGAGGAAGGCAACTTGACTGAGTCACACAACTGCCTTATGGCCCTAGCATGATGCAAAATTCCTGGGGATTGGATTTGCAGTCCTTTTATGTGGACAGCTAGAAGGTCTGGGTTTAAGGACATTCTATCGTATGTCACACAGGCCTAGAAGCACTGAACACAGTATTGCCTAAATACTTTTAGAAACTAACATTAAAAAGTCATTTTCCGAGCATGTCTCTTTAAGGTTTTAAAGTCTAAAATATTTTCATTATTTAATTTTAATTATGGGAAAATTTCAGTTTAAATTGGACATTAAATACACTGAAAATTTAGCTTGGAAAAATGAGTAGAAAATGAGGAGTTACCATCAATGGAAAATGAATTAAAATTAAATGTAAATTAATATATTTTAGTTTTAAAAAAAGCCCAAACCACACAAAACCAAGCTGTTAAGGACCACAAGTTACCTGTTGCTTTCTTCATATTGTTCTTTTCATAGTCAGTCATGCAACAGACATTATCCTGGCATCATGGGTTTGAATCTCAGTAACTGACTTGAAGAGAGTGGGAAGGATTTTAATTTTTCAAAAAAAAACAGCAGGGGGAAAGTGACTTGGTAAAGATGAGAGCTGACTGGGAAAAAAAAAAAAAAAGCAGCTGCCTACTCTTTACCCAAATGCCTGGTCTTTGGAGCAGCAGCTGAAACTGAACATTTTGACAATAAAGGATGCAGCTTGTTTTCCTTCATGCTCTGTCATCTCACCCAGCAGTATTAACAGCATACATCAACCAGGCTGTCTTCAACAAAGAACAAGCTAAACATTTACAAGTTTTTTCTGCATCAGATACGCTGCAATGCACTAACTGCTGAAAGTCGAGGACCTCTCGAAATGTACCTTTTGTTTTGCAATTAGCTTATGGTTTCTCAAGCAGGAAGTCAGCTTCAGGGGTGGTGGTTTCTCTGCAGTTAAGATAATCAACATTGGAATTGTCTGATCTTTGTAAGTTTTTAAACAGATCTGTTTGCGCAGAGTCAATAGATAGAGTTAAGTATGTCTGGCACTACATGAAAATTTCTCATAAAGCTATAAACAAATGGATGTAGAAACTACTAAAACTATAATTTCGTCATATTCCAACATTTTGGGGTTTCTTCAATCTGTATATTTTAATTCTGTGTTGAGTATTTGTATATTTATGAATGAAACCAAAGAAGAAATAGTATGCTTATGCAGTAATATGCTAACAACTTTGCTTCCTCTTGTCCTGGTTTCAGCTGGGGCAGAGCACATTTTCTTCTCAGTAGCTGATCCAGTGCTGTGTTTTGGATTCAGTAGGAGAATAATGTTAATAAAACCCTGATTTTTGGTTGTTGCTAAGTTGTACTTACCCTAAGTCAAGGACTTCCCACTCTGCTCTGCACTGGTGTGGCCTCACCAGTCCTATCTGCAGATTTGGTCACCGCAATATAAGACATTAAGCTATTAGACAGCATCCAAAGGAGGTCAACAAAGATGGTGCAGGGCCTTGAGGGACAGCCGTATGGCTGAGGTCACTTGGCTTGTTCAGCCTGGAGAGGATCCCTCAGAGGGGACCTCATCACAGTTTGCAGTCTCCTGCACAGTCTGCAACTTCCTCCTGAGGGGAAGAGGAGGCGCAGGCACTGGTCTCTTCTCTGTGGTGACAGGACCTGAGGGAATGGTATGAAGTTGTGTCAGGGAAAGTGTAGGTTGGATATTAGGGAAAGGTTCTACACCCAGAGGGTGTTTGGGCACGGGAACAGGCTCCTCAAGGAAGTTGTCACAGCACCAACCTGATCAAGCTCAAGAAGCATTTGGACAACGCTCTCAGGCACATGGTGTGACGCTTGGGAATGGTGCTATGCAGGGCCAGAGTTGGACTTGATGTTCCCTGTGCATCCCTTCTAACTCAGCATATCCTGTGATTCTGGACTTTTCCGTGTCTCATGCTCTGCCAGTGAGGAGGCACACAAAAGCTGGCAGGGAGCATAGCTGGGACAGCTGACCAAACCGGCCAAAGAGATATTCCATAATGTAAAAAGCTATGCCCAATATATAAACTGGGGGAGTTACCTGGAAGGGGGCTGATTGTGGGTCAGGAATGGGCTGGGCATGTGGTGAGAAATTGTATTGTCTGCACTTGTCTTTCTTGTGATTTATCTCCCTCTCTCCCTCTCATTTACTTTATTATTATTATTATTATTATTATTATTATTATTATTATTATTATTATTATTCCTTTGTTTCAATTATTAAACCATTCTTATCTGAACCCATGAGTTCTATTTTCTTTTCTTTCCTGATTCTCCTCCCCATCCCATCAGTGGTGGGGAGGGGAAGTGAGCCAGTGGCTGTGTGGTACTTTGCTGCCGACTGGGGCTAAACGATGAAAATGAGCAGGGGAAGTTTTGCTTGTTTGAGGATTACACAATGTAGGTTATTTAAATAAGTATCTGACTGGTAAAAGAAAAATTCCTACAGCTGTGACACTGGAGCTGCTGGATGCCAGTCTTCCATTCCTGGCAAAATTTCTTCCAAGAGCGTGTGCAATTCATAGCCTGTTTCTATTGGAAATGCCTCATTCTCACTTTCTTTCTGTCAAAAACAATCTGAAAATACCACAATCTGAAAAGTGCAATGTTTCACTGTTTTATTGTATTCTGGTTTTTATTATTTATTTTTTATTTTTGAAGGAAATATGGATTATAAACATTTACTTGATGGAATACAGGACTCACAAGATACTGTGGTAACTTAAGAGTAAATTAAAATTGGATTTAGCGTGGGAAGCTAGGATGACACATAGTGTTTTCACCTTGACAGCCTTTCACTGGAGATGGCACAGCAAAAGATCTTGACACATCTTGACATCAGCATGAATGCCTTCAAGTGGAAGGCAGATAATTGTTTTCAATGCAGTAAGAATCTAAACTGATCAGTAGTCATGAGACCAAAAAAAAAAAAAAGAAAAAAGAAGAGTTTCTGTATTTCCTAGATGAGTGCTGATCTCATGTATATTTTTAGAGGGAAAGTAAGTAGCTAAAAATAAAATAAATTTTAAAATAACATATATAAAAATAGCTATATATACATAATTAGAACTACTTTTCCTAGTAGAGTAAAGATGTCAAAAAAGTCAAGCATGGCAATTTGAAAATTTGAGATATTTGGAAATGTCATGATAAAAACAGTGCAAAATTCCAGAGATCACAAAGAATGGAAGAAATTTAAGTATACAGCAGTAGGTTCTATTTGCATGTTTCATTAGCTGTCTCATAAAGCTTTTCTGTTCTTTTTTCCTCTGAGTTGTTGCCTTCTCATTCTCAATGTATTTAGCCTTTTTCAGTTTTCTGAAATAATTGAAAATAATAGATGAGCAGACAATTCTAATATTTCAAAAGAAACAGTTTTAATACATGAAATTCCAAGTTTATTTGGAGGGGATTGCTGACTGTTACATTAAAACATTTGGTTGTTATTTATCTAAGGTGAAGAGAGAGATAATACAGTTAAAATATACATAATGCAATACTTAGGTAATAAAGCTAGAAGAATATATGATGACATGTAATAAAGAGTAACCACTGAACAACACTTAGCCTACAGGCTCACACAATGAAGCCACATACATGCCTTGTGTCAGCAAGGGAGGCTGCAGAGCCATGGGCCTGTGGTGCTGCCCTGAGTGACAAAACCTGTGTCCCGAGCCTGGGACACAAGTGACCACACCAGACATACCTGAACTGCAGAGATCCAGTTCACACAGTCATACACAGAAAGCTGACCTGAGTTCCTCTGCACTCCAAACATGCCACGTCTGTAAAACAGATGAAGATCCACCCACAAATAATAGAAAGGTACCTATATGTGTAAGAGTATTCAGAATTGTGACTCCGTAAGTAACACGATTGTTTCAAAACTACATTTACATACACCCCTTATGATAGTGAGATGTCAGTGCTTTTTGTAAAAGTAACTGTAATGAAAATAGGAGTAATAAATGTGACCATGCTACAGCCACCTACAAAAATACTGCATGTTTGTGTCTGGTTTTCTCTAAAAGTTTGTCAGTAGACTAATTCAGATCCAAAAATGGGTGGTAAAGAAGTTATCTTGTGATCTCTTAAAACAGTTACCATTGTCTGAATCAATGTCTGGTTTTACTCCATGTTTACTAACCAATCCCTACCCGTGAAAATGTACGCGGTGCATTGGCTGAACAGTTTGTGTGAGCTTATTTAAAAATATGCTCTCTTTGCTGGTTTGCTCTTCAATATGAGCTGGACTACATAGCCATTAGAGGTCTTTGTACTTACTATAAAGGTAACAGGATCAGGCCATATATAAAGGAGTAAAGTATGTCTAAGTCACACAGTACCACTTTTTCTACTCAGTTAGAATTACCGATGCTTTTGGAAAAAAGAGGTTGTGTAGGTCAGTAGGAATTGTGTAACTGATGAGTATGGGATGACTAGGGGAAAAACTAAGGAAGGAAACCCTGTGTATGCTCTTCAAAGTAAATTAGCTCAAAACCACACACATCAGGTTGCTGTTTGTAGGCCAAGGAGTGCACTTAGATATGCACAGCAGAGCCCTCCAGTGACATGTACCTCACTGTACAGTCTATGAAACGAAACAATTTTATGTACAGATTTTATTTCTTCAAATACTCTCCCTGTTGGTGTATTTAACCAGCTTATTTTTGCCTCACTGCACACATGAAAATCCCTTTGCGTAAGAGAAACAGGGAAAGGAGTTAAAGAAAGGCAATCTGTGGCTTCTGTTCTCTGCTGTTTTCCAGTAAAGTTCTCTTTTGAACTGGCAGAAGAAATTTAGTTACTGCTTGGTTTTGCCCAACCCAGCTCTAGCCCTAGATACAGCAGTACAACCCTCAAGCCTGCACTGATTTCCTAAAACTACACACATTCCATTGCAAAATGATCTAGTGATCATTCTACCTAGTGATACATTACATTTGTAATTTGTTAAAATTCCAAGGCTATTGTGACAGTACTTTGATACAACTGATCTGTAGTGATGAACAATGCTTCTGTAACATTTAAATCCTTTAGCACCCTTCAAACATTCAAAAAACCAAAGGACACTAATTGTGTAGGCATTGCTTCAAGCTTAAAAACCTTTTTATGCAAGAAATTAAGTCTTCATCAAGAAAATAACTGTTGAAATCTTAATACCTCTCAATGACAGCCACATTTGAAGAGCAATTTTATAGCATAATGATCCTTGTTGCATAATTTGGGCAGACTTTTGTTCTCATTTTAATTTCCCATACACTGCTTGCTTTACCATCTCTCCTTCCCACATCGATTCAAAGGGAGAGATCAAAAATCAGAAGAGAAAAACCATCAAGTTTGGGCTTGAAGTTAAACTTTCTAAAGGCTTCAGCACAGCTCCTAGTTCAGACATGCTATGGCGTATCTGACTAAAGCATTGGGTCTTCATAGAAGACTTGGGCAGCTGCATTCCACCTGAGATCCCACTGCCATCACAAGTACAAAATAGCTCATTCACCTTCCTCTCAGGACTAGAATATCTAAATTTCCTGTTCTTTGATTTTTATATTCTTGAGGCATCTAAAATATGAACCTAACCAAATTATATGCCAGAAGAAGAGGCATTTTTTCTTTCTATTTTACCTCATACTGAAGGTTGTCTGAAATCTAGAAATTAGTTCCTTATTCTAAGCCTTGCTCCAGTAATGATCTGACAAGTTTCCTCAAAGTAAGTCTATAGGACTGGGTAGACTATAAAATGGAGTTTCAGATTCTTGTTTTGTTATCGGCTGGAGGAGAGGTTTAAATCCATCTTTTATACAATTTCATAACACTTACAGACTTTGCCAAGGAATGGAATGTTCACTTTTTTGTGCCAAAAAGAATCAAACACACATAATTCTCCCATTAGAAAAAATGTCTAACAATCAGTTGTTACCCTGAGTACATAAATTGCTGGAATGTGATATACAACAGGGTCACACTAGAGAATGTAAGTTATTTCTTTATACTCTAAGATAATCTGTGAAAATTTATGTGTTGCCATAAATAAGTAAATAAATAACTAAGGCATCTTGTCCTTCTGGAAAATTTGCAACAAGTTTGTGACACAAGACATGATGTTTAGTGTCTCATCTAACTTTTGCCTTGAGGTCTGCCCAAGTCAATGCCTTTGTACTTGCAACTGACTGAGGATTTCAGCAGGTGAGCTGAGCCCTATATGTAGTTTTTGAAGCACTTCTGATCTCAAATATTCTATAAATGTGGAGTATTATAAGAGAAATTTAATTTCCTTTCCATGTGCAGAATTATACCAGTCTGAAGCTTTTACTTCCTCCCAAGGAAGTTTTATTAACCATTAAACTTTAGAACCATAGATCTTCAGAATGAATGTGTTGTCTCAGTAACGCATCCTCAGCATGATTGCTTCAATGGATCAAAAACATATCTCTTCAGAGAAGAAACCTCTGCTGGGTTTGCATGGCAAGGTTGTGGCAGCAGGGGGGCTACAATGAAGGTTTCTGTGAGAAGCTGCTAGAAACTTCCCCCATGTCTGACAGAAACAATGCTAGCCGCCTCCAAGATGGACCTGCCTCTGGCTGAGCCCATCAGCAATAGCTGTAATGCCTCTGGGATAACATATTTAAGGGGGGTGGGAGGGTGGGGAACTGCTGCAGAGCAGTAGCTGGAGACAGGATTGAGAATATGAAAAGGAAACAGCTCCACAGACACCACGGTCAGTGAAGAAGGCGGGGAGGAGGGGTTCCAGGCACTGAGAAATCTCCCGGTAGCCCACATGAAGACCATTGGTGAGGCAGGCTGTCCATCTGCTGCTGCTGTCCATGGTGGAACAGATGTCCAGCTCCAGCTGATGAAGGACCCCATGCCAGAGCCGGTGGATGGCTGAAACAGGTGGAAGTCCACACTGCAGCAAGCTCCCGGCAGGATCTGTGGCCCCGTGGAAGGAGAAGCCCAAGCTGGAGCAGGTTTGCT
>WEIT01040842.1:3941-16529 GCA_013389985.1 Dryoscopus gambensis
GCCATCTCCTTTGTAGGAGACGTTCCCCTCGGACGTTTCCCCTAAATTTGGCCAAAACCATCACAACTTTTATACTTGTAGTTATAACCAACTTAATTAATTTCTTCCTATTTATATTTAGATATTAAAATGATTAAGAGGTTAAGTGTCTCTAGGTGGTTGAATTTAAATCCTTCAGCTGTTTCACACAAGTCATGAAAAAGTGATCTTTGTAGTGAAATGACAAGTGCTGAAACACTAATGACATAATGAATATATTGTTCAGTGTTGAAAGAGGAGAATCTTCCCTAGCAGGCTGTTTATTAGATAGATTCAGCTGATTTAGAATGGAGATAGTCTTGAGTTGGGAATCACCTAAGAACTACATTGTAAGAAAATCTTGCAAATCCTTATGTATGTTTTTGTAGTAATTAATAATTCTGAATTTTCCTGAATAAAACTTGAGTGAAGTCAGATACAATTTGACATTCGAGTGCTCCTTGTTAGATACAAAGCACTGGAAAAATAAACCTCATGTGATTATACATAAGGCTGATTTCTAGACCATGAAGATGATTTTAGGGTATGTTTTAACTTTAAAATGTTCTATTTTTGTTGTATTTTTTATGTTGAAAGTAACTTTTTGAGGTCTTGTGTGAACAAGAATGAAATATCAGATAATATTGCTAAACTTGAATAAAAAATGCTGCATCACATTTTAAAGTTATACACTGTTATAAGAATTCAGTTTTCTAGAAATGTCTCAGTCTTGTTACTGCAGCATAACAAACTTCTGATAAAGGAACTTGTTTAAAAAGGGCTTAATCTTTTTACAGTTTCATACTTAGTAGGAAAGTGTAGAAATTAGTTTGGTAGGGGACATGGAAAGCTTTGAAGTCTTCTGCAAAACTGTGTCCAAACTCTTTTGATATTCAGTGTGATTTATGTTCTCTGTAATGTAAGCACTTGGTTACTGCTCATTGGGTAAGTCTTATTTAGAAAACAAATGGTTGCTTTAACCCATCCATGTAATTTTAGAAAATAATGTCGGGTGTAAGGTGTGACTTAATGGATTTTCTTTTTACTTTTATTAGAACATTGGGGGGTTTGGTTTTTTTTTTAGTCTTGCAATGTGCCAGGAGATGCAGTGCTTTTGAATTTGTGCTTTGGAGTGCTTTCTCTTTCTCTTTTAAGTTTAGTAGCATGTAATTATCACTGAATGTCTCAGCAATTTATTATTGTTTGGATAAATTAAATTGATAACAGCTGAAGTGTTTTATCTGTTTAGCATCTTTATCTGTTAGGATTTTGTCTGTTTATCTGTCTGTCTGTTTAGGAAGAAAATTATTATATAGTAAAATACCCTATAAATTTGGGTTTTAATACTACTTTCTTCTATTCCTTAAAAATTTAGTTGGGTTGGGATTTTTTTCTGTACACTTTAGTATTTTCTAATCATCAGGATCCACAAAGGAGTAACCTCTAAGCACAGGACTCACATCAACAGTGTTGGTTCTAGTTTTTTTTACCCTTTAATTTTCTTGAAATAGCTTATCTTCATTTTTTGGAACATGAAAATGTTTGCTACTACCTTTCCTTCTTATGAGCATCTTGGATACTATTTCTCCTTTGCTTTCATCTACACTGGTTATTATAATGGTGTTTAAATGCCATTATTATTTTAAAATACTTATTATGGATTTTAATTGATGGATTTTGTCTTGGCAAAACTCCTGTGATAATAGGAAGTGTTAATGGCTTTTTAGAGCTGAGGCATGCCAAGATCTAATGAGTTCTCTAAGGTCAAGTGTAAGATCAAAAATCTGTAATTCTGTCCTGAGCTGAACCTATTAACATGGATTGTGATGAGTCAGCCTTGTCACAATATTGTCAGTACATTGGACTTGTGATTTCTTTTCTTTTTCAGTTAATTTGAATTTAGTAAGAGGTGCTAGAGTTATGTACTTACCTTCTCTTTCTCATTTGTTAACAGTGTGTATTTTAATTATATTGAGAATTTCCAGCCTGAATGTACCTTAGCATTCTGTTTCTGTATTCTTCATTGTTAATCTGCCTCCTTTTCTTCTTATTGCAGGTGCTGTGCAAGCTTTTCCACACAGCTCTGCCACTGTATTTCATTCTTGAACTGCAATGCATTCTTACTTTTCCAAGCTAGGACCTAGATACTGCACTTGTGCAATCGTTTTATGATCTGGACAAGCATACACGTGACATTTGGCTGACATCACCAAATTCTTTCTTATTTGTTACATAGTCGATAAATGAACCTAGATCTCCAGAGATGAAAAGCTAGTTCAGTAGCACACTCGCTGTACAACCTACTCTCTAAAACTCTTTAATTTTGGTTATGGTAGGATTCATATAGGTTGCTAATGTTATCAAGTGTTGTCCTGGATTGAAGCAGTAACATAAGTAATGTTTGAGTAGTTCCTGCTTCTATTGTAAAATATAAAATGGCATTTTTTTCCTTAAGATAAAACCCAGTGAGCTGTGTGCATGAAAACTCAGTTCTCTCACATATAAATATTGGATTCAGTCAGCTGTGAATGCAGGTGTTTAAACTTAAGTACACCTTGACTTTGCACACATAAGTGGGGGTGAAGCTGTGGTCTCTCTGGACTGTCCCACTCGTTTCATGTCAACTTTGTTAGTTTTCTTGTATGAGGCAATTCCGCTTTTGTGATTTAAAGTAGTAAGTGACAATTTAAATGAGAACTCTGCCTTTTTATTTTTTTTTTTTTTAAGGACAAAAATCTGTCAAGATATTGAAAGGCTGATTTATCAAAATGACATTATAGATAGAGTTGTGTATGACCTCGATAATTTGAGGTAAGTTTTTACCTTTCTGTAAACAATATTCAACTGACACTCTAAGCCTGTTCTACTTCATCTGTGATGTGATTTATAGTATTTACAACAGAATTCATCAAAAGTTTCATCTGACATAACAGTGTTTCTGCTGTCCAGGCTGTATTTAGAGGAAGGATCAAAATAGTTTCTGAATTGCCAAGTAAGGACTAAAAGCTGTTTGGTTTAGCTAAGTTTGTTTTATTCATTTTGGTGCCTTTTTCTCCTCATAGTTGTTCAGTCCCAGAGGAGGCAGATGTTTTGAAGTTTAATTCCAAATTTGAATCTGGAAACCTGCGCAAAGTTATTCAGATAAGAAAGTAAGATATTTCAACTCTTCTTTTCATAGTTTAGGCCTTTTATTTCTGCTTCTTAAAATGATTGTTATGGTTTTTTTAATTTTCAGAAATGAGTATGATCTGATTCTGAACTCAGATATAAATAGCAATCATTATCATCAGTGGTTTTACTTTGAAGTCAGTGGAATGAAAACTGGCATTGGTTACCGGTTTAACATCATCAACTGTGAAAAGTCTAACAGTCAGTTCAACTATGGTAAGATATGTTTCCCATACTTTGAGGAGAAATATGTAAAAAATACCTGTACTAGACAACTTAGCTGTTTCCTTCCCTCCTCTACAGGATTAACAGTATTCATGTTGTCACTTTACAGTCATTTTTTAAAAAAATTTTGCTGGAAAATGTTTTGATAGCTCTAGTTAAAAAGAAGAAATGCATCTTAAAACAAGGGCCGTCCATTTTTATAATGAAGTTCTGTTGTNTAAGGAAAAATAAGTCTAAAGTGCTAGTGTTCATAAGTGACCATTGCTGTCTCTAGTAAGTAGTGTTTGCAGCATGTGCCTCCTTCAAAGACTTACAAATGGCTTACTGAAAATACCTTTCTTCTGCTCATCTGGAGTGTGCATGTAGTGTGTGTCATTCAGGTTAAAACCGTTAGGTTTTTTTTGATGTATATTCTGAAATTTGTCCTTTAAGAAGGAAGAAATTTCTCCTCCTGCCTCCAGCTTCAAACTCTTGTTTGAAAGTAATTTTGTAATATTGTGTTCTCCTTCGTCATAAACTTTCATCCACATTGATAAAGTAACAGAATACTGGGTAGTTTGACCAGTAATAAGATGCTTTCAAGTTACTTATTAATCTTCATCAGTCAGCTTAGGTTTTTTTTCATGTTGTGCACACTTACTTGATAGGTTCTTTTGATTTTTTTTACACTGACTGAATCAGTCAGTGTGGTTGGCTAATTATCTAATGAGTAAATGATATTCAGTTAGTATGTATTATTTTCTCCTCTAACTTCATATTAATTATTCAACCTAAGTATACTGTGAAAAAAGAAAAAGACTTTAAAGAGTTACTTTAAGAAAAATTGTTCTGAAACATCAGTTATTTTTTGGTTATTTACATGAGTGGATGATTATATCAATTTTCTGTATTCTCTTTGAAGCCTTTTTGTAGTGTGAGTTGGATGGAGTGGAACTGAGCACTGCTTGTAGTTTACCATTCATGCAAGCCTCAGCTTTCATTTAAACATTTCATTTTGGTCTTCCATAGGTCTTACTGTTTTCTTTAGTTGTTATTTTCTGAAAATCAGCCATCTTTTGTCACCTGGTTTAAAGAGTGCACAGTGCAATACCCAAGGCATTCATGAAAATGCACTCTGATAGTGTGTAAATTAGTAGAGGTAATTTGTAGACTTGTATGTAAGTGCTGGCGTGGTCCATTACTGCTAATATATTTCTGTTTAATTTTAAGCAATAAAGTGGGATGCACTTCTTCTTTTAGGTATGCAGCCCCTCATGTATTCTGTTCAAGAAGCACTAAATTCTCGACCGTGTTGGACTCGTGTTGGGACAGATATTTGTTACTACAAGTAAGTACACAAACCAAACATAGCAAATCTTACACTGAAGGTTAACATGAGGTACCATTTTTGAGGAGAAGTACTTTTTTCTGCGTTTGATAATTCTATGTTGTTCGTTTGTGATGAGGGTTTTCTTTCTGAGTTACTACAGAGAATAATATATGTGATAGAAATATACAGCCTCTCATTTTGGAAGCACACTACTTATATTAAGCTGTTCATATTTTATACTTTTCTTAAAAATTGCACACTGTTTCTGGGAAGCTTTTAAGGGAATGTATATATGCATGCTTACTTGAAATTTTATTAGTGGCTTCCAGTAATACTGACCTCATGGTCCTTGTGATGAGCCTTCTGTAATCTGGTGGAATTACTGTAGAGGAGTTCTAAAGCACAGGATGAGATGGTACAGGCTATCAATATGTAGTCCTTCTTGGTTGGTAGCTGTTTGGTTACTTTTTTATTTATTTTTGTTTGTTTTATTTGGTTACTTGTTTTTGTTTGCTCACCTTTTATCAGTGTGAATGTATGCATGTATCACTGCTATAATTAAGTATCTTTAAAGCTGGTGGGAACCTGTATTTAACCTGTACGTACATAGAAAAGAAATACAGTCACTAGAAATCGTTCTGACATTTAGAATGTATGTTCAGAAATAATCAATAGTATGAAAAAAAATTACTCTAACGTATGTATTACCTTCATTTTCTGATTTAGGAATCACTTTTCAAGAAGTTCAATTGCTGCTGGAGGCCAGAAAGGAAAATCCTATTACACAATTACATTCACAGTGACTTTCCAACATAAGGATGATGTGTGCTACTTTGCTTACCATTATCCATACACATACTCAACTTTAAAGGTGAGAAGCTTATGATGTGTTACATAAATGAAAATATATAATGTTAGTAGGCTATATAGCATTCATGAGTGAATTAATTTAGTTTCTTTTTATGAAGTTCCAAACACTCCTTTACAAGGGAGAATTTTCGTAATATCAGTGTTTAGATTGAAAAAGTGTGTGGGTTGTTTTAAAGAACAGTCCCAGGAAAAATAAAATTGATGCTTGCAGGCTAAGTGGGTTTTCTGGGAATTATAAAGATGATTATGTGCCTGGAGCATCTCTCTTATGAGGAGGGCCTCGAGAAGAGGTGACAGAGGGGACCTCATCAGTGTCTGNAAGGGCCTCGAGAAGAGGTGACAGAGGGGACCTCATCAGTGTCTGTGAGTATCTGAAGGGTGGGTGTCAAGAGGATGGAGCCAGGCTCTGCTCGGTGGTGCTCAGTAATAGGACAAGAGGCAACAGGCGCAAATGGATGCACAGGAAGTTCCACCTGAATGCGAGGAGGAACTTCTTTACTGTGCAGGTGACCAAGCCCTGGAACAGATTGCCCAAAGAGGCTGAGGAATCTCCATCCCCTGGGAATTCAAGCATTGTCTGAACACAATCCTGTGCAATGTGCTATAACATGGCCCTGCTTGAAACAGGAAGGTTGGACCAGGTGGCCCACTCTCATCCCTTTCAACCTTACACATTCTGTGATTCTGTGATAATTGACTGGAAACAGTGCTAATTTGATGGAATGTTTGTGTTTGACGTAAATTACTTGTATCCTGCTGTTTTACATATACTTTTTGATAACTAAAGCTGCTGTAATTAAGATAATTAGAGATCTTTTTAGGTTAATAAATTGTCTAAAGAAGTCTTCTGAAGCTTTTAATACTAAGCAAAACTCATTTGGCTAGAATGTCTCTTGTTTGCCTCTGTCACAGCAATAAAAGCAAAGTTGGGGATTCAGTGGCCAGTGTATAGCAGCTTTAAATGAAGCTTTTTACTAAACCATACCAACTTTTGAAAGAAGTACCTGTTAAGAGATGTTTTAAGCAACTGCTGCTTCCAGCAGCTCCTGGTAGTGGAGGTTCCTCCTGCCCAACTGCTGGAGGCCAGCCAAGGGACCTGGGGGTCTCTGTCCCAGGCTGATGGACATGGCTGATGCTTTCCTGTTTGCTTGTATGCTCACTAGCAAGTCTGAGTATGTATCCCAGAGAGAGAAAGAGCACACACACTTGTGCACGCCCACTCCCCCCTGGGCATGGCTGGCTACATGAACTGGCACAGATAGGGCACACCCCTGTGTAACACTACCATGACTTGCTTAACAGTTACAGACACCTAATCCTCCTCTGCAATTGGTATGGATTGCTGATCACTAGTAAAAGTACAATCCAACCCACTCTCTAGAATGACAAGCACATTTGTGGCCCACTGGCATGGCCCATCCATGCCATAGCCCTGCTTCAATCCCAGTCTCTCTTACCTGCTGAGCAGACCTCGAGTTTGCTGTCTAGTCCAGCCTGATGCTCACTAGCAAACAGGTGTGTGCACTTGCACACTCATCCCACAGGCACTCTGCACTTGTGGCTCTTCGCAGATGCCAGCATGGACCGTCTGCCTGCTTGATACCCCTCTCTTGACCTGGGGCCCATGCTCACTTGGTAGTCCACCTTGAAGTTTACCAGCAAATTTCATGTGTGCCCCCACACGCAATAGCTGCAGGGAAGATGCGTATGCTTGTCCCGCTTCCCTAGCAGCTGTTATCAGGCACATGGTCTTGTAACCCATGCTCCTGCTTCAGGTGTTGTCACTGAGAAACTTAACCCTTATTGTCCCACCAGCTGTGTTTTTAGGGACACACTGTCCTTGCCTCAGTGGTTGGACACCAACATCTTTACCCACTGCAGTAGGTGGCAGTAAGGTATCTCCTTGCTTCCTTTCCTGACACCACTGATGGAAGGGTGCCTACACTGCCTACAGCTCCAGTTGCTGGAGTCCGCTTTGATTCCAACAGTAGCTGGGACTTGGGACCCGTAGTCTGTGGTACCCACAGAGACGCTCCCAAGAAGTTGGCTTCTCCAGCTACTGAGGCTGAGACCCTTGGGCATTCCAGTTGTTGACCACAAATCCACTTACACCTGTCCTTTTAGTTGCATTAGTCCGCATAGCACTTGGGTGCACAGGATAAGAGAGTAAGGCTGCACAGAGAGAAGGCTAAGGGTGTACTGTAGGGATCGGGTGCTTGAGTTTTGCATGGTACCACACCCCCCTCTTGAATGTCCTGAATTATCAGGTTCCTCTTGTGTCCTCCTTGTTTATCAGATGACTCTCTCCAAATCTTTGTCTGTAGATTCTTAACGCCCTGTTCAGTGAGAGACTGATGACTTTGGTCTTTGCTATTGTTTCCGTTACATCTCAGCTATCTGTTCTGGTGTATTGATTCTTCCTTTACTTATTACCACTTTTTACAGTGAAAAGGTCCCTGATCAGATAATCTTAATGAAGCAGAGGTTTTTCCCTTCCCTATACCCTTATAATACCATCTGTGTACAATAATTTACCCTCTTTTCCTTCCTCTTTCTCAAAGCAGTTGGAAAACCAGACTCTATAAAGAGAAGTATTCAATCAGTCAGAGATGCAGAAAAGGGTATTTCACGGTCAAAATTATGCTGGACACTTGAACATTGTTTAAAACAACTAAAAGAAAGATCTGTTAAATGGTACATTTGAAATATGCTCTCATATGTGACTGCAGAGGTTTTGAAGTATTTTTTTATTGTTTTTTGGATGAAGATGCATCTTCGGAAGCTGGAATCTATGCACAACCCTCAGCAGATATATTTTCGACAAGACGTTCTCTGCGAGACCCTGGCTGGCAACAGCTGTCCAGTTGTCACTATTACAGCCATGCCCGAGTCCAATTACTATGAACATATCTGTCAGTTCAGTAAGTATAACTCCTTTTTCTCAGCAGCTGAAAAGAATATAAAACTAGATATCTGTAGAAAAAATTTAGTCTTAACCACTATGCTTTGTAAAAATAAGGTTAATGAATTTTTTGAAACTAAGAGACATCAGTATTCAGGATTTGCTTTGTATTTGATAATACTTATTTGTGGTAGTCAAACAAAGATATTTGTATCTTGATTTGTAAGAGTATATGTTGAATTGAAGTTCTTGCAAGCTTCTGGAGACAGCCTAGCCCGTAGAAGAAATCAGGAAAGGCTCATTTTGTAGATATTTCAGGAGATGTTTATTTCCAGCTGCATGGTCAGGAGCCAGCACACAGACTGCCCAAGTCACGAGACAACCCAGAATTCCCTCCCAGGGGGACACAAAATCACCAACCAGAACGCAGATCTGGGGCACATGTGACCAGGGGCAGGGGAGACCCCTTGCCTAGACCATGCATCCACCCCAGGGTCCCCTTCCCCCAGGGCAATGGGGTGGAGAAACCCAACAAGTATATATTAATGTATTTTAAATTTTTGTTGCTAGGTTTGTACATTACATTTTGCAGACAACACTTCCTGGAAAAAAATTTGGACAAGTAACTTTTTTCTTGAAATGCTGAGGTTATTTGCTTGTCAGAAAAATCTTTCATAAAGCTAATATCTAAGCTACTGTGATTTGTGAGCTTCTGTTGTTTCCTGATTTGTTTGTCCACCTCAGTATTTTTCTTGGCTATTGGGGAAAAAAGTAATGAAAGTCACATCATAACTGCCAGCTCAAACTAATTATGTAATTGGCTGATTGAATTTAAAGCTCCTTTGTGATAGGTAATTAGCAGTCCTTTTAAAAATATTGTGGAAAGCTCTAACAATACCCATACTCAGTAATACTCAATTCACAAATGTTTTTTGCGTTGTAATAAATGCGGAGGGCTGTTGGCTCTTTTTCCAATTATTGAACTGTTCACTTAGCTTAAATCATATTTTGCAATTTCTGTGCATATTTATTTTAGGGAATCGTCCTTATATTTTCCTGTCTGCTCGTGTGCATCCTGGAGAGACTAATGCAAGCTGGGTTATGAAGGGAACACTGGAATACCTTATGAGCAATAGTCCAAATGCGCAGTATTTACGGGAATCTTATATTTTCAAAATTATTCCCATGCTCAATCCAGATGGTGTCGTCAATGGAAAGTAAGCATATATTTACTGACAAATATTTAACCTGTGCTCTAATTCTTTGTATCAATATTTAAAAGTGAATAATCTAAATTAGTCCTGGAAAGATACAAATGCAATACTTAATGTGATAAAAACCAACAAACACTTGCAGTATTGCTAGGATTTTTGGCTTCTTAAAAGGCAGTTACATTGTTTCACAAATTTCAGTTTTACAAAAATATTTTAAGTTTTTCATGGACAATAATAATTCCTGTGCGATTTGACATGACATTTTAATTGTATCTCTGTCTTGGATTTGTGTAAGAATGTTACGTGAGACCACACCTGCATTTTGGAAGGGCTAAAAGCTAAGTTCATGGTCCACAAGAAAAAAAAAAGTGCCTTATATTTGAGAAAGCTTTTTACATAATTTTTTTTAAAAGGTGAGAAGTTAATAGGTGTGCAAGAGATAGGGTAAGAGAGTATCCTGGTTTGATTAAATTTATCAGTAGTACTTATTTCAATTGCTGCACTTTTCTTAATAGATTTAAGGGATATTTCAGAACGTTTTGAAACTGTCATGAGTAAACATTCAGCAGTCTACATATACTTGCTTGCAGGGAATTCATATGAAACAGAAATTTTGCTGCGGTGAATCTACAGTTTCTATTCATCTTTTATAGGTAGTATTTTAAAAGTTTTTGTGAACAAAATAATAAAAATAAAACTAGTTACAGATTTGAGTAGAACCTTGTCTTTATGTATGTAAAAGCATGTGTATACTAGAACACCTGTAATTAAATAATTCAGGTTACAGGGACAATTAAGAAAGCTGTCCCAGCAGACACAGTCTAAAGGCAAATGTATTGAAAATGACTGCATGATCGTGAAATCTTGTAAGTTTAAAAGTTCTTGCTGATAGTTGACTGAATACATAGATGATCTTTTTGTTTGCTGGGTTTTTGTTTGGTTTTCTTTTTCGTTCTTGTTTTTCTCACAGCTCCTTGTCTCCTAACAACTTCACGTTTCAAGTATTAGATTTCTAGTTGACATTAGTCTTTAAATTAGAAAGTCAAGACACGAAAACTGTAAATATACCATATATTTGAAACTACTGATTTTGAGCTAGCATTTGAATAGAATTGCAAGCCTTC
The DNA here is from genome assembly GCA_013389985.1 of Dryoscopus gambensis. Lineage (NCBI taxonomy): Eukaryota > Metazoa > Chordata > Aves > Passeriformes > Malaconotidae > Dryoscopus > Dryoscopus gambensis. The sequence goes on from WEIT01040842.1 coordinate 14,772, forward strand.
AGTTTCAACAGCAAATAAGCAATATTACAGTTGACTTCACATAAGAGGCTACTTCTAATTTATTTTTAGATTTTCTCTAACATAGCTTAAAACACCCCAAACATTTTGAATATTTGGCATGTTAGAGAGTTGAAGTTTGTTTCTTGCCAGACTCCTTCCAAAGAAGAAGTGATGATGAGGAAAACTTGAGGTGGGGGGGAGGCTTATTTAAAAGTATGATAATACAGACTACATCATGCGTTTTTCCACCCCCCCCACAATAGCCACCGTTGCTCTTTAAGTGGAGAAGATTTAAACAGACAGTGGCAAAATCCAAATCCAGATCTGCATCCCACTATTTACCATGCTAAAGGGTTACTGCAATATCTGGCCGCTATAAAACGTTTGCCTTTGGTAAGTATGTGTGTGTAAGCAATTCTAAATATTTTTAACTTTGTCTATGTAGCTAGTCTATAAATTAAACATTTTAATATGGTCTTGTAAACCATGTCACACTTAAATTTGACTTGGAGAGCTGGTCTTCTGCAAACCTGTAGATGTAAATCTGTTACATTGGCTAGGCTAGAAGTTTAAACCTTCCTTAGATGAATCACATACTTTTTGTCTTAAGGCATGAATTAATTATATAAGGAATTGTGTTGCCTAATTCTTTCAAACTTTCAACAGTACAAATTAAAAAAAAGTCTTTCTATTACTTTCATAAAATGTTAATTCCATATGCCTTGGGTTTATTTTGCCAAATGATTTATTGTAGGTCTTCTGTGATTATCATGGTCATTCTCGTAAAAAGAATGTGTTTATGTATGGCTGCAGCATCAAAGAGACAATGTGGCATACAAGTGTTAACGCTGCCTCTTGTGACGTGGTGGAAGACCCTGGTTACAAGGTAAGTTTGACATTTGTATCTCTTGTATTTGGGATGGATTTGAAACACACTTTTCAAATAGTACCCTAATCCTATCCTGTGCAAATAATGACTCTAGCATAAGCAGACTTATTTAAAATCATCTCTTTTTGGTTTGTGAGTGTACTTCANATATGTAGTTTTTTGTGTTAAATATTACTTGCATAGAGAATTGATGGAAAATGTGCTTCTGTGCATTTATAATTACCAGATGAAAAAACCGATCATTGGAGCATTGCAAACAATATTCTAGCAACAAGGAAAAAAAGAAACTTAATTGTTCTGAGAAATACTTATTTTTTATATGGAAATATGTAAGATTCCTTTTTATTTATTCCCTTATATAATGATGTGTAGTTAAGACATGTGCCCCTAATTAGGTATATGTAATCATCTTGCACAAACACATCCTCTGCGTTGTATAAGCTTTGAAATTGTCAAAAATTTAGAGAATTACTTGTTTCTTTGACTGTTACCTGTTTCTTCTGTGTATCTCCCTCCACTGCTGCCTTATGGGAACTGCAAACCTGTGTGACCTAAAGGTGTCCAGGCCCCGGGGTTTTTTGAAAAAATTCAGAATTAAGCTTCAAAAGCATTTGAATGTGTGTTAAAACACTTGTTATGCATCCTTGAGTGTAAATGAGTACAGATGCTCTCTGATTTTTTTTCTTTAAATCTCTCTCACAGAAAAAAATTGATCTCTGCTTGATTTTCTTGTGTGATTTCCTGGACATTGAACCAAATACCAATTGTGTCTCCTGCTCTAACACATTTGTATGGGGTTTTGTCAGTTCTGCCTGTGCTACTATAGTGCACTAAGGACAGTGTCAGTAAGGGCTATTGGAAAAAGCCTT
>WEIT01040848.1:2303-46665 GCA_013389985.1 Dryoscopus gambensis
TTTCTCCCCCTTTTCCCTCCTTTTTCTCCCCCTTTTCCCTCCTTTTTCTCCCCCTTTTTCCTCCTTTTTCTCCCCCTTTTTCCTCCTTTTTCTTCCCTCTTTCCTCCTTTTTCTCCCTTTTTCCTCCTTTTTCTCCCTTCTCCCCCTTTTTCCTCCTTTCTACCCCTTTTTCCTCCTTATTTTTCCCTCTTTTTATCTCTTTCTCCTTCTTTTCCCCCTCTTTCTCTTGAATCAAAACCATCCCGTCCCTGTAAAAAATCCAGGATCAAGGCGACTGTGCCTGAAGGATATTTCTTACGCTCAGCTATAAAATCCTTCTTAAAACCTCTCTGAGCCAAATATTCCATGGAGCACAACTTTGTTTGGGCAGCTCGATCCCCTTCCTGCTGTTATTCCAGAGCATCTGTCCCGACACGGAGCTGGAGGGGGAGAAGGGAAGAGGAGAAAGTTTTACCACCAGGAATTGCTGCTCAGTTTTTCCCTCTTGTACCCGGTTTAATCGCGGTGCTCCGAGGAATTCTGAGGCCAAACTGATCCTCTGGTTTTTTGGGAGTGAAGGTCAGGGCCTTAAATCACGGCACGGAGTTGGATTTACTCTGGAATCCGGCCCTCCTGAGGAATTAATGGTTTCTGGATGTGGTAAACAATAGATCTGTTGGGATTTAATAATTTACAGGAATAAATTAATTATCCCATCACTCCCTTAAAATTTATCAGCAGGTTCCCATCATAAGGAAATCATTTTCCAACCTATTTTTCTCTTGGAGTGAAATATTTTCTTCTTCTCACAGATCATCCCGTCCCAGAAGAGATTTCTTCCTGCAGGCTGAGAACCCTGGAGTAATTTGGGAATTCTCATTCCTTTGCTTGACTCTGGTTTTCCCGGGATCTGAGCCTGCTGTAAGCAATCCTGGAAAATTTAAGAGGAATCCCTGAGCCCTCGGTATTTCCCAGTGTCAGACAAGGATTAACCGGGCTCCTCATGGAGACTTTTGGGGGTGGGGGCTCTGCTGGTGGAGCTGGGAAAGAATCCGTGCCTGTGGTCATTCCAAATCCTGGAATTTGGTTGGAATTGGTGGCTGGTCCCATCCGCAGAGCCAGGCTGGTTTTGGGAAGCGAGCGCTCCCGAAATCTCAGGTCTGCTTGGTGCCTCTGCTTTTCCTGGCTGTGAGAGATGGACCTGGATTTTCCTAAGTCTTCCTTGGTGTTTGCTCGGGCAGGATTTCCTTGTTTTCCTGGATATTCTTGTTTCCCTGGGTACCCTTTATTTTCCTGGATATCCTTATTACCCTGAGTATTCTTGTTTCCCTGGACATCCTTTGTTTCCCTGGGTATCCTTGTTTCCGTGGGTATCCTTATTTCCTTGTGTATCCTTGTTTCCTGGATATCCTTTGTTTCCCTGGATATCCTTGTTTTCCTGGATATATTTATTTCCATGGATTTCTTAGTTCTCCTGGGTATCCTTTGTTTTCCTGGGTATCCTTGTTTCTCTAGATAGCCTTGTTTTCCTGGATATATTTACTTCCGTGGCTATCCTTGTTTCCCTGGAATATCCTTGTTTTCCCAGATATCCTTATTTCCCTGGAATATGGCTGGCTGCTCGTTGAGGGTGAGGTCTGAGGTGTGTGAGGATGGAGAAGCAGAAAAATGATGGGAAATATCCCAGGCTTTGCTCTGGTGTTTGGGATCGGCTAGGGAAAAGCCCCTGAGGGAGAAGATGGGTTGGGAATAACTCCGCGCTCTCCTGGGATGAAGGTGCTGGGAATGCAGTCCTGGCTTTCCGTACTGAGGGTCCTCAAGCTGGGCTTCTCCCACGCTCGGAAGATCCTCGCTGTCCTCGTGCTCTCAGGCACGCGGTGGAATGTTTGGGATTGTCCTGTGCAGGGCCAGGAGCTGGACTTGGATGATCCTCGTGGATCATCGCTTCCCAACTCAGGAGTCTTCCCAAACTCCGTGGTTCGTGTTAGCACAGCTGATCCGTGCGTTTGGAGGCGCCCAGGACCATCCTGCCGAGGAGAGCCCGGGCAAAAGTCCTGGAGCAGCGGGCGTGGGATGCCAGGGGGTTCTGGCAGCAGAGGGAAAGGAGCTTTCCATGGGTTTGGGAGTGTTCCTGGAGCGTTTGTGTTTGGATTCAAAGGGAAAGGAGGGAGTTGACAGCGTCTGACCCTTGGCTGGCATCCTGCTCCCAACCTTTCCCTCGCTCCTGCCCGCCCCTGCCTCGGGGAAACGCTTACGCCACGGCTCAGCTATTTGGGATCCCTCTCCCGGCTAATTTATGAGATAAGGGCTCGGGGAAGAATGTACAGCGGGAAAGATGTGCGGAGCGGGGCCAGCGGGGGCTGGGAAGCGGGAATTCGGGAAAGGAACAGAGAAAGGAGAGCGAGCGCTGGAAGTTCAGCAGGTTTGGGGTCGAGCTGGAGCTGGGAAGGACAAGAGTTGGTTCAGCGGAAGGGGAAGATCTCCGTGAGGGTTATCCAGCAGCTCCGCAGGTTTTCATGGAGCACAAGGGGCTGGAGCACCGGGAATATTGTCTGTGGAGCAGGCATGTGCCCGTGCAGGGGTTGCTGGGCTGTGTGCGCAGGAGTCTCCGAGCTCAGAGTGACCAGGAGTGGATGGTTGTGCCTATGGGATTGTTTGGATATGTGCGATCATGGAATCCTGGAATGGTTTGGGTGGGAAGGGACCTTGAGGATCATCCAGTCTCACATGGGCAGGGGCACCTCCCACTATCCCAGGTTACTGCGAGCCCTGTCCAACCTGGTCTTGCACATTCCAGAGATGGGGCAGCCACAGCTTCTCTGGGAAATCCATTCCAGGGCCTCACCACCCTCCCAGGGAAGGATTTCTTCCCAGCATCCCACCTAAACCAGTCCTCTGTCATCCACAACTTCTCTGGACAGCGTGTTCCCGTGTCCCTGGTGTTGGTCACACTCCTGGTGATTTTGATTCTGGAGCACTTGGTGCCTGTGAGGAGGAAGTGTCGCCCTGCAGGAAGAGCTCTGGAGCATTTCCCTGTTTTCCTTGGATGAAGGAATACAAAATGCTGGAGCTGAGGCTGTGAGGTGACCCCGGGACAGCTGGGATTGCCCCTTGTCCCCCCGTGCTGTGCCATAAGGGGGATCTGGTGGTGGTGGGAATGAGTGGAGAAGGAATTCACTGGTCAGACTCCTGCTGGTGCAAACCAGCGCGTCCATGAGAATCCAGGGGCTGCTCCCGAGTTTTCCTGTTGCTTTGGGATGTCTTGGGGCTGGAAACTGGGAGCAGAAAAGGCAGGAGGACAGCAGAGCCTGGGGGGTCTGTCCTGGTGTCCCGTGTTTTAGGTTCCTGGGCTTGACACAGAAACGCAACTGCACGGATCAGAACATCACTTTCCTTGGAATTCCTTAAAAAAATGGCTCTTCTGGGGCTTCCTGCTCACTCTTCACCCTCTGCCTGCCCCCAAATCCAGCTCCAAGCCTCTGAGCTTTTCCCACACGGAGCTGCCTTGACCTCGGGAGAACACCTTGGAAAAGCCCAGCGTGATCCCTGCCGGGGGGGCTCCCGGCCGCGGGAGGAGCGGCTCGGGGACGCGGTGGCGGCGCAGGTGACAGTCGCTGCGGGGCCTGGCTGGCGCCCTGGGAAGGTAAGAGGCTTTGCCCGGAGTTCTTTGGGAGCCGGGAGTCAGCCCGTGCCGGAGTGGGCCCGGGGAAGCTGGTACAGCACAAACACATGACCATCCCCGCGGGTAATCCCCTCGCGGTCCCAAATCCCAGTGCGGAGCGGCAGCCGCCCGGCCGCCTCCCCGGCCCTCCCACTCTTTCCGGAGGGAATAGAAAAACCAGCAGGCAGCGGCAGCCCCGGGAGCTGGAGGAGCTGAGCTCAGGGCATAATGACACAGGGAGAGAGCAGGGATACGGCGGGAGCTTGACCTCGGCTCTCACCATGCTCAGGATGCGCTGGATCCGAGCAGGTAACGGCACGGACCCCCCAGCCCCTCCGTGGCTTGCTTTGCTTTCCCCTCTGCCTCTCCGTCTCTCTTCCCAGTGGGATTGTTCCCTGGTTCTCCTCTCTCTTCCCTCTGTTGGAAGCTTCCCTGCCCGCCCGGCTTGGTCAGCCCTCAACAGGAGCAGGTGGCGTGAGGATGCTGCTGAGTCCAGCTCCGTCCCAGGGCCTGAGCAGAGCAGGGAAGAGGCAAAAACATTCCCTTGAGCTCATCACCGCACCCAGGTGGCATTCCTGGACACTGGGGGGAAGCTGCCGTGTCCATCCCAGCAGGAGATTCCTGGAGTCTTCAGCCAAGGAGATTCCTGGAGTCTTCAGCCAAAGGATTCATCCTCGTCCGCTCCTCAGGGAAAGGCTGGTGCCAAAGGCCGCCGCTTCTGGCATGGTCTTGTGATGGTTGTGCTGGTGCTTCTCCCTCCAATTTCCCCAAAACTGCCTTATCCTGGACCCCACAACTCCTTTATCCTGGGAAAAGGGCAGGAGACATCCAGGTGGAGTAAGGCCAGAGAGCTGGTCATGGGAGGGTGGATCCCTACAGCCTGATAAAGGGCACGTTGGGATTTGGAAAGGCGATGCCAGCACGAGGCTCCGTGAGGAGGAACTTTGCCTGGATAACGTCCTGGATGATGCCCTTTCCGTAGGTTGGTGCCCTGGGAGCAATGCCTGGACACAGACAGGGAGAAGCTTCAGGAAGAGGTGGCAGTCGGGGTGGATGAGAGGGAGTCGTGCTGGAGGTGTGACCAGGATGGAAATGGTGACACACAGATCTGGCTGAGCCCGTGCGTGGGATGGGGTGTGGAAGGGCTGCCGCATGCAGGGATATGGGAAAGGAATCCTGGTTGAGGAGGAGCCTTGGGATGCTGGATGGGCGGGTTTCCCTCCACTCCCTCACCCTTCTCAGTGAGGGCCCTTCCAGGACAGAGTCATCCCAGCTGCCAGAAAGAGGGAATTAAATGGCTCCTGGGCATGGTTTTTTCAAGGAAGAGAGATGGGATCCTACTCTGCTTTCCCTCTTCTGGTTAGGGGCCTCATGGATTCCTCCTGGTGGGACTGGCCGGAGTGATCTCCTGGTGAGGGTGGTGGCACAGGGTGCCCAGAGCAGCTGTGGCTGCCCATCCCTGGCAGTGTCCATGGCCAGAATGGATGGTGCTTGGAGCAACCTGGGCTAGGGGAAGGTGTCCGAGTGGCAGGGGGTGGATGATCCTGACAGTCGCTTTCAACCCAAGCCATTCCATGACTCCATATCTGGATCTGGGAGCTGTGCTGGGAAGGTGCAGGTGAACCCTCGGCGCTCCCCAGCCCGTGCCTTGGCATCCCTCCCGTGTATCCCAGCCTGGGGATGGCGTTGCTCCGGCACAGCTTTGCCGCCCTTGCCGGGGAACCCTCCTGCCTCTTCCCAGTGGTGTTACTGGTTGGACTTTGCACTCTCCGATAAGAATCCCGGGACACTGAATGTGCCTGAGGAATGATTAACCAGCATGTGCCGTGCCAGAGGACAAGGGAGCAGCTGTGGCTGGAGACACAAACAGGAACGGCCTCGTGGCTTTCGGGGCCGAGCCGGCACTTTCCAGGTGCCCATCCCATGCTCCAGCATCATTCAGGAGAGACAACCCTCAGCATGGGGCATTCCAGAGGGATGCCAGGGCTAGGGATGGACAGACAGGGATGGCAGAGAGCAGCGGAGGTGTCCTGCTGCTGTGGAGGGAAATTGGGAACTCTGAGAAGTGCAAGGTGGATTGATCCCAGGGTGGAAGTGTCCAAGGCCAGGTTGGACAGGGCTTGGAGCTGCCTGGGCTAGTGGGAGGTGTCCCTGCCCGTGGCAGGGAATGGAACCTGGATGAGCTTTAAGGCCCCTTCCAACCCAAACTACTCCAGGATTCTGTGACTGGACACCACTCTTGGCTATCCGGTGGCTCCCACTTGTATTTTCATGGATATATCCTTTTATTCCACCTGACTGGCATGCTCGGCACGCCCTTGCTTATCCAACGGACCTTCCTTCTCCCCATTCTTCCTGCACAGCAGGACATGGAATCATGGAATGCTTTGGGTTGGAAGGGACGTGAAAGATCATCCAGTTCCACCCCCATCCGTGGCATCTTCTCCCTGACCCAGTGGTGGTGGATGATGTGGCCAGCCCAGAATCCCGCGTTCCTGCCGGCTTCCAGCGGCACCTGGAGCGCGTTCAAGGCGTGTTTGAAGGAAAGGCCTCCTTCCCGAGGGAAAATGTAACGTGACACTCAGGGTCCACCACTTATCTCACTGAACTTTGGCTGCTTTGGGGCAGTTACTCCAAACAGGGAGAGGGAAATGTGGGAAGAGTGGCCGGGCCTGGCTGCAAACGGAGCGGACGGAATTGTTGTGGAATGAGAGCCAACACTCGTGGATTTCCCTGGGTTTTGGGGTGGTGGGGAGGAAAACTGGTTGGAAAAGCCAAGGCTTTAGTTTTAAACAGCCTCGGTGTGCTCGGATCCAGCCTGAGTGTAAAAACCAGCCGTTAAAGGAATTTTTGCTGGGGTTGATTGGATTTTCCACGTTTTTTCCATAGAGACTTGGGTATCACCCCCGCTTTGCCACAGAGTGGCAAATTGCTCCCGTTTTCCTACCCAAGTAGTTTGGTGGGGAGGAGACAGTGCAGAGGGCATGGGATGGGCGTGGAACAGGATTTGTGGAAGACTGAAGTGGGATTTCCAAAGAAGTGGAGATTTAATTCATTGACTTAGAGAATTCTGAAATGGTTTGGGTTGGAAGGGACCTTAAATCCCATCTTGTTCCACGGGCAGGGACACCTTCCACTATCCCAGGTTGCTCCAAGCCCCATCCAACCTGGCCTTGAACACTTTCAGGGACTGGGGCATCCACATCATTTATGACTTTTAATCCCGAGTGCCGATTGCTCGAAATCCAGATAAACAGGAAAGCAAACATCTTATCAGCCTGCTGGATCTTGGCTTATCTCCTGTGTTATGACAAGCCAGGGTTTATGGACATTGATTCGTGGAAGCACTAAAAAGGGCGCTTTGACTTTATTGGGAATGAAACACCTGCTTAAGTAAAGGAAAACTCGGAAAACCGAGCCTTCCAAGGGCCATCAAACCATTTTACAGTTGGCTGCTTGCTGATAATGCCATCGATGCCTCTCTCCTGAACAGAAATGGGGTTTTCCCGGATGAGATCCCATCCATCCCAAAATCCGAGGGCTTCTGGGCAGGGCAGAATCCTACCTGTGCATGTCCCCTCTGTCCTGTCTTGTTTTAATTTGGTTTTTGGGAAGGGGTGTTGGGATGGAGAGGTGGATGTGCAGTGAAGGCCAAGCCTGGATTGGACAGGGCTTGGAGCAACCAGGACTAGTGTGAGTTTCCATGTCCCTGCCTATGGAAAAGGTGGGACTGGATGATCCTTAAGGTCCCTTCCAACCCCCCACATCCTGTGTGATAAATGATATTCCAAAACTCACCTCACGGTGTTGAGGAGCCACAGGGGTACAGGGAACAGCCCTGTGAGGACCTCCAGGCTGGGGCAGGCTGGGACAGCCTGGGATGAGGAGTTTGGATGCTGGAAGTTGTGCTGGTCTTCTCGGGAAGAGGAACTGGACAAACTCAACCCAGTCCAACAGGGTGGGAATGTGGAATATCAAGAGAGAGACCTTTCCTCCTTCCGGGTTTTTAAGCACACGGGGTGTGGCCCTGGGCTTCCAGGGGGGCACCTGTGGATGCAGCAGGTCAGGAATGATCACTGAGAGGGATTTTTACAGGATTTCCAACCTTTAAAAAGTTGGATTTTGGTTGGAAAACCCTCCAACCATTCATTCCCCATTCTCACGTCGTTCCGGCGTTTTGCCCTCACTGCCGGTTGCGTTGCAGCGGGGATGAACTCCCAAAGTTTTTGCCGGCTGCCACAGAGAGTTCATCCATGAGACTGAGGCCACCATCCCGGTTTTGCCAGGAGAAAAGGGCTTTGCCACCTCTTCCTCTCTTGTATCCGTATAATCCCTTGCACGGGCGATCAAACAGGAACAAGGGGCCAGGAACCTTGGGAGTTTCTTTCACCGCACGTGGGCAGAGATCATGGAATCACGGAGTCATTTAGGTTGGAAAAGCCTGCTGGTGTCACCGACTCCAACCATTCCCCCAGCACTACCAGGACCCCCACTATCCCACGTCCCCAAGTACCACATCCACATGGACTTTGAATCCCTCCAGGGATGGGGACTCCACCACTGGAGCCTGTTCCAGTGCTGCACAACCCTTTCCTTGAAGGAATTTTCCCTAATTTCCAGCCTAACCCTCCCTTGCTGCAATCTGAGGCCATTTCCTTTTGTCGTGTTCCTTGGGAGCAGAGCCTGACCCCCAGTCTGGCTCCTGTCAGGGATTTGTGGAGAGCAGGAAGGTCTCTCTGCAGTGTTTTTGGCCCAGGTTCCCTTCCTGAGGGTCTGTGCTAGGAAAATCCTCGTGCCTGGTATTTAATTTGGAGACGACTCATTCCCACTTTCCCAAGCGACCCCCTGATCCTCTCCTCCCCGTGCCACATCCTCGAGCAGCGTGCCAGGAACCTTCCCTCTGGATTTGGGCCTCTCCAGCCAGCCCAGCGCTTTGAAGTGATCCCGGGAACACCCAGGGAGCGCGTGGGATGGACGGGATCCAGGCAGCACGTTTGGTATCTCGCCTGTATTGTCTGGGAAGTGTTTGCTAAATCCCTGGAGCAGGAAATATGTCCCACGCCGGCTCGGAGTTGGTCAGAAAAGGCAAACAAGGGGTTTTTTAAAAAAAGAGAAACCTCAGTTCACTGTGGAAAGTGGATGTGGGAAGAGCCGGCATGGCGGTAATCCCTAGGGAATTTTGGGGTTTCAATAATGAGTTCAATTGTGTAGAATCCTGGAATGGTTTGGGTTGAAAGAGGGACCTCAAGGACCATCCAGTTCCACCCCCTGCCGTGGGGTCATGAAGGCAGAAATGACAGCCCTGGACCTGTCCCACTTCTCTTGGTCGTGTCAGATCCTGGGAAAAGTAGGATCCTCTTTAGGAGCCTTGTGCCACATGGCTGAGGAGGCTTTTGATGCCCTTTCTGATTTTTCTTGGGAGACAATTCCAGAGCAAACGTCCCAGCTGTGTGAGCAGCAGGAAAGCCCTGGTGACCCAACACTCCTCCTTGTGAAAGATCCGTGGTGGTTGCACAAAACTTAGGCTGGGCCTTCCCAAGCCCTGGAAAAAGTCCCATCTAGATAAATGGCTCTGCTTTCTCCTCCCAGTCTCCTCTGGAGATTGGCCAGCCTGGACAGACCTTGGTGCCTCCCAGCTGGAAGGGAGGGAATGATGTGTCCGATCTGGACACGGTGTTCCCGGCGATGCTTGGCTGCCTCTGCTCCTGCATCCTGGTGCTGTTCCATTCTTAGTCTCCCTCCCTAAGGATTGTTTTGTGCTGGGGGGGGTTTCCAGGAGAGGCAGGACCGCTCCAAATCCTGAGTTATCCCGGGTTCCCTGTGTGTGTGTGGCGTGGATGTCTTAGAATTGGGCTGATCGTGGCTCATCCTGGATCTCCAGATTCCCTAAGAGCCTTCCCAGAGCCACAGGGTTGCCCTGCAGCGAGGTCAGTGTCCAGGCACTGCATCCCTGGGTTCTTTCCTTGGAAGCAGCAGAGCACCAGGAACACAACTCAGGATCTGCCATCAGCTTCGTCAACTCCTTGTGCTTCCCTGAGTATTCCCTCTCCCGGTCACTGCCGAGCATGGGAAAGCTCTGGGCAGCTGGATCGAGTCTCTGCTTGGTGCTGGTACGTAGCTGCTAATTAATATTATTAATTTTTATCCGTTCTGGGAATAATTCCCTCTGAGGGAATGGTGTGGGATATGGATAAGGACCTTCACCACCACCACGGCAGTGTCCAGGAGCTCATCCACGTCGTGTTACCGTGTGGAAAATGTCCCTCCTGTCCCCCCAAAGTTGCAATCTGGGTAAAACAAGGTCAGGTGAGGCACCTCAGCAGAAGGGATCCTCAGGAGCTTTTCCGCATCCGTGTTGTCCCCGGGGACGAGGCCCCGGCCTCGTGCAGCGGGAGCTGCCAGATGAAGTGGCCTCCTCCGGTCCCGTTGTCCCTGCTGCAACACCCTCATCCCGGGCAGGGAGATAAAGGCGTTGTCTCCAAACAAACAGGGCAATGTGCCCCCCTGGGCAGGCACCTTGGAGCCTCCCAAATGGAGCCGCTGTTCCTGCCCTCGGAGAGCATGAATGGACAAGCGCGGCATTGACGGCCGCGGGGACAGGGACAAACGCGCCTCTGTGTCCCCTCTCACACCTTCCCCTCCTCCTCCTCGGCCCCCGTTCTCCCAGGACAATGGCTCCATCCATGCCAAGGTTCACAGCTGGCAAGGGCGGGGGAAAGGCCAGGACAAGGGTGGGGAGCTGCCAGGAGAAAGGGATGCAGGAGGGAGAAGGGCTCTGGCGAGGGGAGATGGGAGATGGGGAAATTCCAGGAGGGTTGGAGGAGAGAAGGTGCTCAGAGGGAGGGAAGTTTGGGAGGGAGGATCGTCCTTTCTGCCTCCTTTTCCTGCAGAACTCCCCAAGGAACGTGCCCATGGCGTGCTGTGGCACAGCAGGAAAATTTCCTCTGGCTCCTCACACTTCCTGTGCCTTGGGATGTCTCCCACCAACACTTTGTCCTCTTGGGAATGGGGACTGGAGAGAGGGCGTTACCTCCTTACCCCTGAGTTTGGGGTGTTTCCCAGGGCCTTTTCCACCTCATCCAGAGGTGCTTTTGCCAAATACATTCATCTGTGGATGAAAGCTAAGGAGTTGTGGGGTCATGTAGGAGCAGAGGGAGCTTTCCAGGGTCATGTAGGAGCAGAGGGAGCTTTCCAGGGGACAGAGAGATGCCGCTGCTTCTGGACACTGGGTGCTCAGGGAATCCTGGAATGGTTTGGCTTGGAAAGCACCTTAAAGATCATCCAGTTCCAACCCCCTTCCATGGGTTTGGTTGTACTTCCCACCGGGCCGGTTCATTATTCCGAGTGTTTTGCCTCTGGAGCTGGCTTGCTGTTATCCAGGTTGCTGCTCCAGCGTCTTCCTGGACACCCTGTAATGCTCTTTATTCCCTAAGTCTGGGGGTTTGGCTAAATCCCACAGTCCTGTATCCCTGCTCCTCATCACTGCTTTCCCTGCATCCTGCCCTGTCTGGCATGGGATGGTTTCTCTATGGATGCAGAGGGGTTGGATGTGGGAGCAGGGATGTTGGCCAGCAGAACTCCCAGGAAGGAGGGGGTCAGGTACAGGCGGGCTGGGAACAATCCTGGCCCCTCCATGGAGCAGGTTGGGAGGGCTGTGTCTGTTCCAAGCCCGTATCCATTGCCCCGTTCATTAGTTCATTTTAATTCCACGACACCCAAATTCTCATGAATCCCCAAATCCTTAGCCCTCAGTTTGGTGTTTTCCTTGAGATCTTATCCCGCAGATCCCAGAGCTCATCCTTGGCCGTGCCTTTGGCGTGGATTTTGGTGGAATTTGGACCTTGGGTTTTCTGCTCTGGCACAAACGGGGCATGCAGGAGCTGCCCCGTTGCTTTGGAGGGACAGGGCTGTCCTTGGGGATGGGCTGGCAAGGGAACGTCCCTGGGATGGGACATGGGGGTGGCTGAACCTCAGCAGTGCCTGGGACAGTCCCACCCTTGTGGTGGGAAGGGACACGGGCCGGGATGTGTAGGGAGAAAAGGTGTCCTAATCCAAGGGAAACTGCTCAAGGATGGTATTCCTGGGGGGAGAGCAAAGGATGACAGTCGTGGGGTGAGGAGGGGCTGTGGTTCAGGGAAAAGGCCTGGGATCCCCTGGAAATGCCTTGGACAGCCGGGACTTCGCTCCAGGGTGGTCTTTGGGGAGCTGTGGGAGCGCTGGCTCCGTGTCCCGCTCCAGTTACAGGAGCCCCGTTGCGGGGCTGGTTATCGTCCCAGTCAGGTAATAAAGAGCATTAATTAAGCAGGAATGCTGGGCCGGGATCCAGGGGGAGCCAGGGGCTCCTCCAGGGTCGGTGGAGGGGCTGGAAGCAGCCCAGCGTTGGGCACGTGGGGCAATAGGGACATCATCCTGCTGTTCCTTACGGAAGCAGCTGTGTCCAGGTGCGCGGCCCACGTCTCTGGGTTTGCCGTGGTGACAGGCGTGGGAGGGATGCTATTCCCAGCCAGAGCAGCTTCTTCCTGCACGGCAGAGCCGTCCGCGGTGGGAAGAAGCTCCGAAGCCGAGCGCTGGCCCCGCCGCTCCCTGGGCTTAGGCGGTGTTTGGTTTGTTTGCCATGGCCCGGATTCCTGGTGCTCGCGGCCAGGCCGGCAGCCAATCCCCCCGGGCCGAAGGATAAACACGGCAGGAGGGAGAAGGGGGTGAGGAGCGGCGCAGGGGCCCCGGGAATGTGCCGATGCTGCAGCCTGGCTTGGGGATTGCACAACCAAGCCCCGGTGCACGGACACGGGGATGAGCCCAGCGATGTGCCCGGGCTCTCCGCCTCGCCGGGCACTGCTGTGGCATCCCGGCTAATTCCTGGTGGAGCTTCATGCCGTGTGTCCTGCTCATCTGTGTGTCCCACTGCTGCTCCAGCACGTGCTGGAGGAGCGCTAGGAGAGGGACCACGTGGAGCCAGCAGCTCCTGGGGTCTCCCAGTCCTATTCCACCCTACACCGGTTTGGGTATTTTGTCGCCTCCCGGGCTGTTCCATGCCTCAGTTTTCCCTGAAAACTCCCCGGTACGTGGCTCCAATGGCACTGGGAAGCTCTGGGCTTGGCACGGCCTCTTCTCCTCCTCCTCTCCCCCGGTGTCCCCCCACCCTTGGCTGATGTTCCGCAGCCCCTGCGGAGCGCTGACCTCGTCGTCATCTCCAGCTTCCCACATCTGGTTCGTGTTAGCGCATCCCGGGATGAAGTTCTCCAGCTCTCTCTCCCTTCCTCCCACCCCCAGGTGACCTAGGCAGGATTAGGGGTGATTTGAAGACAGGCAACAGAGTAGGAATTGAAGAGGGAGGGGGGACTGTTATAAATAGAAATTCCATAAACTCCTCAGCCTATCACTCCGGGAGAATTCCGGGTTAAATCCCTCAGACCTGTAAATATGACAGTACACGGAGGCCAGGCTCCGTTAACTCTTTCCAAGCCCCGTGGCCCTGTGCCCACCTCTGGGAGCCCCCAAAACTGGGACAAGGAGCCGGGAAGGTGCCACCAGGAGGGACGAGCCAGTCGGAGCAGGGGCAGGGAGGAGGCGGCGGGGCAGGAAGCGCCTCCGTTGGGATGTGGAGCGTGTTTGGAGGTTTGGGGAAGGCGCAGAAAACCAGTCCAAACATTGGGATTCCTGACATTCTCACACGTCCGGGGGCCTCAGCCCGCCCGGCTCCGCTCACGAGGAGGGTGCTGAGGGTTTAACTTCTTGTTCTTCAGGCAGAGGTTGGGTTTTTTCGGGATCGCCACAGCTCTTTTCCCGGGGAAGGGTTGGGAAGTGTAGCGGTGACATGGTGGGAGAGCAGCGTGACAACGCCAGGGACAGGATGAGGACAGGACGCAGGGACCTGGCAGGTTTGGGATGGAGGAGCTCAGCGCTTCCCTGGGCTCCTCCATCTCTCCCTGGCTGGGATGAGATGCGGGAGCCTGTCCCGTGCGGAGCCATGTGGGTGTTGAGCTTCCCTCCCCAGTGGCTTCCCACTAATCCCCACTTGGGAGGGGGAGGGAATGCCGGTGCCATTGGGATCTCGTGACTACGGAGCAGTGTTAGCTTTTAATTAATCACCTAAGCTGGCTTTGGTGAGAGCCCGGCTGCATGGAAGCTCTGGGTGGTGGGACATTCCTTGTCCCTGCCCTGATATCCCTGGATTTGTGCAAATCCCGCTGTCCTGGAGCAGGGGAAGGTCCTTTATTTCTGGTGGGCAGCCACGTCTCCCCTCCAGCCCTGACGCACCTCTCGCGTCACCGCGCTTATCTCGCCCTCCTCAAGGTGACTTCGAGGAAGCAAAGGAATCCTGGAATGGTTTGGGTTGGAAGGACCTTAAAGCTCATCCAGTTCCACCCCTGCCGTGGGCAGGGACACCTTCCACTGTCCCAGATTTCTCCAAGCCCCATCCAGCCTGGCCTGGGACACTTCCAGGGATCCAGGGGCAGCCACAGCTTCTCTGGGCACCCTGTGCCAGGGCCTCAGCACCCTCAGAAGACAGGGAAGTGCAGCATCCCGCTGTCTGTAGAGGGCTTCTCATCCTTTCTGGACGGTTCCTGGGCTCCTCTTCCACCACGGAGAAGCTCCTGGAGTTTGGAGGTGTGAGGGAAGCGTGCTGGGGTCGGAGGTTTTTTGGACGGGCTGAGTCACAAAAATTGGCCAAGCGCCCTTTTTGCTGCTTTGATCGTGGATCCTAGTGCCGAAACTTGGGATGAAGACAAGTTTCCTGATGGCCTTTGGGGTGGATGTTTGCCAAGGGCATCCTATGATTTATACCCCTGGGTTTTTTTTGGCCGAGAGGGAGGCAGTGGAGCAGGGGGAGGACTCCCACCCTCCTGGAGTGCTCATCCCTAGCAGGAGATTCTGGGGATGCTATGGGGTCACGGTGGGGGCTTGAAGAGGTGCCCTGGGAGATGTGTTCATGGTGAAGTGTTGGGAGCAGGCTATGGCAGAGATCCTTAGGGATGAGTGAGGGACACAGGCATGGCCGTCAGTGAGCTCCCATAACTCCGAGGACAACAGGGTGGAGCTACCACATCCCAAAAACTTCAGGAGGGGGTGTGGCTGTCACAGTGGAGGGCCAGTGGGGTTTGCAACTCCATAGCCAGCTCCATCCTCTCCTCGCCTCAGTGCTCACCTGGAAGCAGCATCGTGTGTCCCTGCTCCAGATGGATCCCATGTTCACACGGAAGAACATTCCCACCCTGTCCCCCAAGTCTCCGGGCTCTGCCACGGAGTTGTCCCAAAAACGAGCGGTTACCCGGGATTTTCCCCCCCTCTAGCCAAGGTTTCTAAGGCAGAGATCCCTGTGTCCACACACACCCTGCCCGCTTGGCAGAATTCCTAGCTGGATTTATTTCTGCCGATTTGCCTGTCTTGGTATGAAAGGGATTTGCAGAGGGAGAGCTGCAATTGGCCAGGGTGGGCTGGAGCCCCCCGGGCCGGCCTTTGCGGATCAGCGGGTGACCTTTCCCGGGAACCGGGGGGATCCGGGGCGTCAGGGGCTTCTCCTGGGCTTTCACGTGGGGTCTTTCAGGATGGTCTTTCACCGACTTCCTCATCCGAGCGGGGGGAGTTGGATCTTCTCTTCCATTTTCTTGGCAGCGCCTTTGGCACCGCAGGCTGGCTCCGGCCCCGGCGGGCTCCGGACTCCCGCTTGGGAGAGACAGATAAAGGAAGGGTTTTCTGTCAACAAAACCCTGCCCAGCTTCCCTGGAACAGGGCAGGGAGGGGAGGAGGAGCCCTCTGGAGAAAGGACAGGGAAATCCACCACCTGCCTGTGGAGCAGAGGAGAGGGAGGAAGGTCGGGAGCTGATCCACAGTTGCTGTGGAGAAATTCCAGTGTGCTCTGCAAAGGGTCCAAAGGGAATCATAGAATGTCCTGAGTTGGAAGGGATCCCGAAGGATCTGGTCCCCACCACGTGCCTGTGTCCCCACCCTGGCTTGCCCCACGTGCCCCATCCCCTGGGATGAGGTTTTACACTGGGATGGGCAGCTGGCAATCCCCAGGGATCTGCTGATCTAGTGAGTGTCATCCCTGCCCGTGGCAGGGGGGTGGAACGAGGGGATCTTTAAGGTCCTTTCCAACCCTTTCTGTGATTCCCTGGTTCTCAGATCAGTTCCTCGACTCCGTGAGGGTCTGGTGGTGTTTCTGAGGCCCTTTCCTGTCCTTCTCCCGGCTCATGCTTCCACCTGCTCTCCCCTCCAGGCCACGACATTAATGGAGCTCTGGAACCATCCAACATCGACACCAGCATCCTGGAGGAGTACATCAGCAAGGAGGACTCTCCGGAGATGTAAGTGCTTCCCTTGCTCCGCAGCAGGAACGGTGTTCCCTGCGCTTTTCCACGGAGAGATCACAGAACCCTGGGAAGGCTTGGGTGGGAAGGGACCTTAAAGCCCATCCAGTTCCACCCCTGCCATGGGCAGGGACGCCTCCCACTGTCCCGGGTTGCTCCAAGCCCTGTCCAGCCTGGCCTGGAATGCCTCTGGGGTGGGATAGCCATAGCTTCTCTGGGAAACCTGCTGAGCAATTTCCAGCTCAGAAATTTGAGGAGTTGTTTAGAAATCACCTCTGTCCCTCCAGAGTCCTCCTGGATTGCTCTTTGCTCCTTTATCATTCCCAGCTCTCCCTGGCTTCCTGCCTTTGAGTTTTCCCGGTCTCTTTTGTTCCCTCTCTTTATCCCCCTGAGGGCACCATAAACACTTTCCCTGAACCTGAGCAATGGGAACACAGGCCCTGGGAGCTCAGATTATATCCCCAGGACTACGCAAGGGTGGAAAAGGGAAGGGAAGGGAAGTTTCAGGAAAGGAAACGGAAGTTTCAGGGAAGTTTCAGAGAAGGGAAGTTTCAGGGAAGGGAAGGGAAGTGTCAGGGAAGGGAAGTTTCAGGGAAGAGAAGTTTCAGGGAAGTTTCAGAGAAGGGAAGTTTCAGGGAAGGGAAGGGAAAGGAAGGGTTTCCCTGCGTACCCCAACTTTGGGAAGGAGGAGGGAGCAGACCTGGAGAGCACCAAGGGAATCTGGGAGCAGGCTGGGAGTGGGATCTTTGGCATAGCTGGTCTGTAAGCTAGAGCACGACGAGCAGGTCCTGCTGGCTTCACATTCCTTGAGGCTGCTGTCCTGGGCACTTTAAAGCTTCCCAGGTGGATTTTGGACCCCTCCATCAGTCCCACTGACCCGTTTGCTGACGTTTTCCCATTTTCTCCCTCAGCTGCTTCCCTGAGATCCCGGCTCCCGCCAGCTACCCGCACCCCCAGCCCTCCAGCTCCGCCGGCATCCCCGCGCCTCCCGCCAGCTCCATCAGCAGCGTGAGCAATCCCTCTCCCAGCGCTCCCCTCCACCTCCCTCCAGCCGGCAGCCAGCTCCCCATCCGGCATGGGCCTCTCCTGGCCAATCCCTGCGGAGCCGCCTACGGAGCTCACCTCAACTGCAACAACAACAATGGCATGGTGGTGCCCAAGGGCTTCCTGGGCGGCCACTGCCTGAACAACGTGGTGCCTCCAATCAAATCCGAGCCCAAGGCCTCCTACGCACCTGGGTAAGTGGGAATGGGGTGGCAGGGTAAGGGTGGTGCTGGGATGGAGGCTCCTCCAGGCTGGTGGCGCCTGGAGGGTCCCACGGAGCCGTGACCAGTGGTAGCGTCCCTTGGTGGTAAGTCCTTGCTTTCGGACAAGTGGAGCTCCTGAAGCTTCCCAAAAGGTTTTTTGGGAACATCCCCCGCGCCATCGTAGAGTTCTGGATACCTGTGCTGGACATCTCCAGGTGGGAGAACACTGGAGCATTTTTTAAGGAGGAAGAGACACAGAATAAACTGGAGCAAGACAAAATTCAGTCTCTGGGATGGAATTGAGTCTCCAGGGTGTTCCCAGGACTATCCCAAAGGATAGCTCACTGCACTGGGCACGGAGTGTTCTTCTCGTGGCCTGATGTTGGAGATGCTCCGCTCCGGAGAAGGAAAGGATGGATCTGAGCTGGGTGTGTCCTTTTCAACAAGCTCTGGGGAAGAGGAAGGGCAGGTTTTAGGATTGCTGATGGATGCAACTGGAGAGTTATACCCGAGAGGAAAAAGGATGTGGTTCCTGCTCTCTGGGCTGGAAGGAGGGGAACAGTCACATCCCGAGGTGCTGTGCTGTGCTCCAGCCTGGATCTTTGGGCGGTGGTGGCCCTGGACAGCCTTCTCCCGTGGGATTATGGATGTAAGGACAGTGAGGCCAGGATGGCTCCAGGACATGTTCTTCTCCCTCTGCCTTGTGCCCTCTAGTGTTCCCAGCAAGCACAACGTGGGGATTCCCAAATTTGGGAACACTCAGCCGATGAGTTTCACCTTTTGGATGAACTTGGAAAGACCTCCCAGAAAGATAAAAACCCAGATCTGCCTTTATTTTATTCCCAGACCAGGGGGTTTTCCCTTGCAGTGATCCCAGAAGGATACCCTGGAGCTTAGGGGGAATCAAAAGCATGAAGTGATGCCTTGTCATGTCCTTTTCTTCTGGACGCACCTGGAATTCTGCAGGATGCCATGAGTGAGGATCATGCTTTGCTGTCAGAGGTGGAGACCTCGTTTGGATGTAGCTGAACTGGATCAGCCGTGATGGCAGCATTCCCTCAGCATCCCAGAATGATTCTTGCCCCTTGTGCTAGGCTTTTCCCAGTGGAGAATCACGGAATATCCTGGGCAGGACACACAAGGATAATGGAGTCCAGTTCCTGGCCCAAGGGTCCCATCGTGCACAGGGACATGGATACCAGCAAACCCTTCCCTTGGACACATCCATCCTACCTCCCTGTGGGAATTCTGCAGTGTCCACCTTTTCCAGCCTCCAGGATTCCTTGAATTATGCTGTTCCCTTCTGCTGCTGGCCCAAAACATGGCTTGCTGGTGCCTAAATCCTGATAAATCCATAGGAAATACAGTATGAACTCAGATCCAGCATGGCGAGGAGCCTGGAAGTAAGGCTGGGAGTAGATGCTCCAGCCAGGAATAGGAAGACAGTGATGGAAAGGTGCTCCAAGGGAAGGTGGAGGATGAGGGAAGTGTGGCGAGGGGTTTTTTGGGATCACCCTACCTCATCCCTCTCCAGCCGCTGCCGTGTGCAACTTCCCGTGGAGGATCCAATTAATGGGCCTTGGGCTCCTCTGGCCCAGGAAGATCCTGTATCCTGGTTCCCTGCTGGAATTGTGGGTGCCGTCAGGAGCAGAGTTGGAGCAGTGTGTCCTGTGCTTCTCCTCCCCAGTTCATTTGCTTTTTGGCCAGCTTTCATCCAAGAAGCGCAGGGATTTGTCCGGGATTATTTCACATCCATAAAGCTGATGGTGTAGGATGGGTGAATGGAGAAGAATTCCCATGGAAAATGGGAATGTGCCCTGGCCTCCCTGCGTGTCCCTGCTGTGCCACCACACAGGACCTGGTCCTGCTGTCCCGAGCCATGGGTGTGCTGGAAAAGGCAGCTGGGGACTCCCACTTGTTTTTGGATTGTGTTTCACAGTCAGGGCCAAATCCTGCTCCTGGTGACGTTGGAATAGATCCAGGGGGATACAGCAGGAGCTGTGGTGGTGCTCAGGTTTGTACAGGCTCCCCAGGTCCCCCAGAGCCTCCCATTTCATAGAATCATGGAATTGTTTGGGTAGGAAGGGACTGTAAAGCTCATCCAGTCCCAGCACCTGCCATGAGCAGGGACACCTTCCACTAGCCCAAGTTGCTCCAAGCCTCTTCCAACCTGGCCTGGAACAGCTTCCTTCGATGGGGAGAGAGCTCCGTGCATCCCAGTTGATCACTGACATTTCCATGGGAAGCACACCTTTCCCTGGGAAGCAGAAAAATTTCGTATTTGGCTTCTTTTCCCTGGAATTCTCACTGTCAGCTCAACAAACCGTCCCTGTTCCCGAGCTCCAGTGGAAACAGTGACAGCAGTGGCAATCCCAGCTGGACACGCTCAGGGTGTCCTGGATCTGCTGCAGGCACAGCTGGGATTCCCAGCTGGATCCTGGAGGGTGCTTGGATCCAACTGGACCTCTTGGTTGTGCTGGAAACCGGATTAAAATGACTTTCCCTTCTCTTTTCCCATTGCTCCGCAGCACTTTGCCGGACTCTCCCCCGGATTCCGGATCGGAAGCCTACTCCCCTCAGCAGGTGAACGGTAAGTGCTTCAGAAAGGGAGAAGGGGGGAAAAAAGTCCTGATCCAAACCCCAAATCCAGCATCCACCCCCTCTTTATTCCGTGAAAGTGGTTGGCTCTGCAGCCTTTATCAGCCGGGAGAAAACAGGCGGCTGCACTACGTGGGGAGATTATCAGTTAGTAAATATCCCTCGGCTTTCGCCCATTGTTCCGCTCCCGGCTTTGGGAACGGGGAGAGGGACCGGCTCAGAAGGCGAGCTGGGAGCCCACGGACACGGGATCCGTGGTGGGAATCCGTGGCCGCGGGGAGATCGTGGTGGGGGTGGGATGTGGAGCCCGCCGTCGCCCTCGTCCTGCCCTCTGCCTCGGGAGCGCGGAGCGGGAGCGCGTCCCTGACATGGAGCCCGGCTCCGGGAAGCAGCCATGAACCCGCCGTTCTCCAGTAAGTTCCTTCCCAGCCTTTCCCTCTCCTCCAGCTGATCCCGAGGATCTTCTGCTCCCACCGAAAGGGCACAGGGAGGAGCTGGGACCCCCTCCAGGGTCACTGCAAGGTACTCCTGGCTTCCCCACCGAGCGTTGTTTGGTCCCTCTGGTGACCTTCACTGTTCTTCCATGGAAAAACTCCTTGGGGAGGAAGGAGGGAAGGTTGTCCTGGTCTCCCTTCCCCCTCAGCAGGAGCACCCCAGGCTCCAGCCCAGTCCCCACCGGGAACAGCGCCTGCTCCTTTTTTTTTTTTTTTTTTAATGGAAGAGGTCAAGAGTTCTGTTTATCTTGCTAAAAAAAATCCCTGGAATTCCTCCTGGCCCTTCCTTAAATATAACAAAGAGGCCGGGTTGCTCACCATGGGGAGAACGGCTTTGGAGTGCTCGGAGCTCAGTTGGGAAGGAGAGGAGGCTCCGGAGGGCACCCACAAAGCTGGGCTCGCATTCCTGGAGATGATTTTCCCTGGATTTGGGAACACCTTGGGCAGGCACATCGCCTGCCTGTCCTCGGCTGGGCTGTCCCTGAGGCAGCTCCCGAAGGAAGGCTGGCCCAGGGCTGAGCCTGGAAGGAGGAATCCGGCTCCCTGTGTGGGGAAAAGGCGCTGAGAGGTGCCCAGCGGGAAGCAGACAACCTCGGAAGGGAGCAGGATGGGTGGAAGCAGCCCCGCCCCGGCAGCCTGCAGCAGGAGGACCCAGCACAAACACCTTCCAGTTTTCCAAACCTTCCGACGGGAGGAGTTTTCCCACTCCTGGTCAATAGCTTTACTCAACCCCTGCCTGGGTGTTCTGAGGCCAAAGTCCATCCAGCTCAGCCTGGAAAGATCCAACAGATCCTTCCCTGCCATCCCTCTCCGTGTTCCCAGAGGCTGTGCCCAGCTCGGCCAGTCCCTGGATGCGTTTTCCATCCGGTTTTCCACATCGGAGTGTGAAGAAGCTTTGTTGTACGTTTAAAACAAAGTCGCTGTCCCTTCCCACGCCGCTGTTTCCTCACGTCCCAGGAGTCAGTCCCTCATTCCTGCTGGGATTGTGGTGTCCTGTGGCACAGGTTGATGCAAATATCAGGGAAAGGCTGGAAAAACAGATGGGGTTTGTCCTGGGGAAGAAAAAGGAGCCTGGAGAGAGACTTTGGACAAGGGCACGGAATGCCAGGACAAGGGGGAATGGCTTCCCACTGCCAGAGAGCAGGGATAGATGGGATAATGGGAAGGAATTCTTCCCTGTGGGGGCGGTGAGGCCCTGGAATGGATTTCCCAAAGAAGCTGTGGCTGCCCCATCCCTGGAAATGTCCAAGGCCAGGTTGGACGGGGCTTGGAACAACCTGGGATAGTGGAAGGTGTCCCTGCCCCGGGCAGGGGGTGGATCTGGAATGCTGAGGTGATGAGGAGCAGGGCAGGAAGGGATGTGGATTTGCATGTCCCTCCACACCCCAAACATTTCTGTTGGTGCTGGTGTAGTCAAATCCACCCTAATCATGGAATGGCTTTAGTATCCTATTCCGAATGGAGGCGGAGAAAGGTGGGATCGCATTTGAATGTCCCTTTTTATTTATTTAAATTCAGGGATCAAAGTCTCCTCCTGGTTTCAGTTAAAATGTTTCAAGTGCCCCCCTCAGAAATCCTCCCTGGAAGTGCTGGGGGTGCTCAGGTCATTCCATTGACTCTTCTCTCTCACTGTCCCCTGGAATGATAGAATCCTGGAATGGTTTGGGTGGAGAAGGACCTTAATGCTCATTCCATTCCAACCCCCCTAGCCCAGCTTGTTCCAAGCCTCATCCAGCCTGGGCATCCGAGATAACTGGGTCGGTGCTGGGCCTGGGAGCAGGGCGCTCCTAACTTTGGCTCTTTCTCCCTTTCCAGATCCTCACCTTCTCCGGACCATGACTCCCGAAAACATGTGTCACATGACTCCCCCTTCCCGCCTGGAGCACCCTCCTCCGCCGCCGCCTCCTCCTCCACCCCCNCAGCACAATTCCCACTTTCCCGGCCTGCAGCGGGATATGTTCCTGAAGGCCGAGCCCCTGATGCCTCCGTACGGCGTCGGGCCGGGAATGGCGCCCGCCGAGCTCCACCATGCCCAGCAATCCCAGATGCTGCACCAGCTCCTCCAGCAGCACGGAGCAGAGTAAGGCCTGGGAATGGCGCGGCTGAGGGAATGGGGATGAGGGAATGGGAGCTGGAGGAGTGCCCCAAGTGCGGGGTTGGGCGGTGGGAACAAACAAGGGGAATCTATGGAAGGTGGAATCTGCGGAATCCATGGCAGGGGGTCGGAAGTGGATGAGCTTTACGGGCTCTTCCAACCCAAACCATTCCGGGATTCTGTCACGTTAAGGATGTGGCTCAGCACGCGAGTGACCCAGGCTCGGCGGGGTGGGATGCGGTGGGACGGCGCCGTGGGAATGGCGTGTTTTCCACGTGAGATCCCGGTCACGGGCTGTGGGACCGTCACCTCCCTCCTGTCCACGCCCTGCTGAGCCGCTGGCTCCCCGCGGTCTCCGCAGCCTCCCGGTGCATCCCGCCAAGAAGCGGAAACACTCCGAGTCCCCGCCCAACACCCTCAATGCCCAGATGCTCAACGGGCTGATCAAGCAGGAGCCGGGAATGGGATCCGTGCCGCTCAATCCCGACCGCGTCCAGACGCCCCCCTGGCACCAGCCGGGTGCGCTCTCACCAGGTACTCCCGTTGTCCCCTGGAATTCCAGCCCCGCTCCCGCCAGGCCAGGGCCGTGGGAGGAGGGAGGATGGTTGCCAGAGGTTGCCACCTCTGGGATTCATCCCAGTGTGAGTTCATCCTGGCCTGGATCTGGTGCTGCCCTGGCAGTCAGGGGGGAAGCTTCAGGCAGTGCCAGTTGCTTCCTAGGGCTTTTCCTCTCTGGAAACTCAGCCAAGTGATGAAAATTGGGATTTTGATCCATTTTAACCGTTCCCTGCAGGCCTGATTCAGGATAACGACAGCCTGAACGGCTCCTACCTGGATCCCAACTTCCAGTCCATCAAGTGGCAGCCACACCAGCAGAACAAGTGGGCAACTCTGTACGATGCCAACTACAAGGAGCTGTGAGTAATTCCTTCTCCGCAGGAAAAAGTGGGATTCATGTTCCTTGTGCCGCTGGGGTTGGGAACCTCCCACTTGCAGTATGGGATAAGGATCTCCCTGGGCTGGGCTCTGTGGTGGAGAGAGCACTCCCCACTGCCCCTTTCCTACTGGGAATGTTGCTCCTCCACACTTTTTATGGATAATTAAGGAATAGCAGAAGGCACTTCAGCAGCTTTGGTGACAATTCCACAGCCACTCAGACCTTGCTCCGTCATGGAGGGCTTTATTGGCAAATCCAGCCTTGTCCTGAGGAAAGTTGGGACCAGCAGCACCTTTTCCCCCTCCCTAGGCTTACTGGGATCCTGGATTTTAAATTTAGGACTGGGAGTTCCCAGCGTGGGTGGCTGGAGGTCATCCAGAGCCACTTCAGCAGAGTTTGAGCAGCATGGAAAGGAGCTGGAGGAGGAGGAGTGGGAGTGGTTGGCGGGGACAGAGGAGGAAGGAAAGAGAGGGAAGAGGTTGAGGAAATCTAGGAAGTGGCGGAGAGGCTGGGGAGGAAGGCTGGGATGACCAAGGCAGGGAAGAGAGAAGTGGGAAGGTGGGCTGGGAATTGAGGCAGCGGAGGGTGGAGGCAGCACACGGGGAAGGAGGAGTGCTCAGGAGGAAACCACTCTGGATCCTCCCTGCATTCCTGGGAGGTGACAAAGAGCTGGCAAGCCGCGGGATGGCTTCCAGGAACCTCTCACGGACCCTCTGTTCCCTCCCAGTTCGCTCCCTCCTCTTTCCACGCAGCCAGCTGGGGTCCTGTGGGGGACACGGAGCAGGGAATGCTCTGGTGCCTGTGGATGAGCCAAGGGCTCCGAGGTTGGGTAGGGAAGAGTCCCAGCTTTCCCACTCACATCCGCTCATCCAGGCTTTATCCCATCTTCCGTGGTGGTGCCAGGGCAGGGAATTCTCTCTTGGAGCTGGTTACCTCCTTTGGACTCTGTGGCTGTTTTCCCACCTCAAAGCAGGAGAGGGATAATTTGGGAAGATGGTTCCTTCTGGTTTACCAAGCCATTTCCATAAAGGAGTATCAGCAGCTCCAAAGCCGTCCTGCACCTAACCCTGCTCTCTGCCACCAGTTTGCTCCCTGTG
The DNA here is from genome assembly GCA_013389985.1 of Dryoscopus gambensis. Lineage (NCBI taxonomy): Eukaryota > Metazoa > Chordata > Aves > Passeriformes > Malaconotidae > Dryoscopus > Dryoscopus gambensis. The sequence continues at coordinate 26,720 of WEIT01040848.1, forward strand.
GATGGTGGGATGGGGGCAGCTGAGCATCTCCCACGGATCCTGCCCCCAAATCCCGCATCCACGGGCCAGAATTCCACTGAGCCACCTCCTCTGAGCTCTGTCCGGACACGTCGCCTCTTATCCTTTGGTTTTCCAGTCCCTTTTCCTTCTCACTCCTTCCTGCTCTGGGAAAATGATCTCCCATCCTAAACACACCACAGCTTGTCCCGGGCCATTTCCAGGTGTTGCTATCCCAGTTCCAGAGATTTTCCACGCACCCTGGCATCCACAGGTGGATTGGCAGAGACAAACTCCACGACATTTCCTGCTGGGCACGGAGGAGCTGCTGGAGAACCTCTACAAAACCCAGGCCTGCTCCTTGGATCTTGGGATCACTTCCCTAATTCCTGCTTTTAGGATTTAGGGTAAAAGCCAGAGCAAACCCACTCCCAGGGCATTGAGGTCGTCATCCCGTTGTGTAAGGAGTAAATTCCATTGAGGTGACTCCGTGGAGATTTGAGGAAGCCACGTGGGCTTTGTTGTGGCGCTGGATTTCAGCGGAATTAAGGGTTAAAGGTTGATTAATTAATTTTTAGCTCCACGTTACCTCAGGGGACTCTTCCTGCTCCTGTGCAAGCTGGACCTACATCTCTTTCTAAATGGAATTTCCCTTCATTCTCCTGGTCCAGCACTTTCCCAGGATAATCTGCGAGAAACACCAAAAAAAATTCCACCTTTCCTTGCTCCTATAATGGCTTTTTTTAGGTTGCCCAATTCCAATTTGGCAGGTGGGAATTGTCTCCTTCCTTTCTGCTTTTGGCTGTCCTCAGCAAACGAGCAGCATCCACATCCAGATCCGTAATTATTCCCCCAGTTTGGCTCCCAAGGAGCAGCCATTCCCAGTCTGGTTTCTGCTGGAAGCTGTCCCCAGTCTCGATGTGCTCTTTGAGTTCCCTGTGATCCAGGTGCCCAAAACCTTTTCATGGCCTCAGGAATGTGAATCATCTGAATTATCTGATTTTTCCTACTCTTGATCCTAAGAAAAGAGTCCGGGAAGGAGGTGAAGGAGGGAGAGCACGGGAAGCTGTCCAGGTTCTTGCCAGATTCTTAGGAGCGATTACAGGGCAGAAAATACAATTACTGCTGCTCCGTGTTTTCCTCCCTTTGCACACAAAAAATGAGGTTCCACAAGGGGATGGGGTAGGGATTAGGTTCCACTCCAGGCTCGTGTCTCAGGTTGTGCCAAGGAATCTGTGTTGCTGAAGGAGACAGAAATCCCTGGATTAATTTTATGGATAACATGCAATTTTTTTGGCCTTTCGCTCTGATTTTTGTGGTTTTCGACTCAGTGAACTTTTCCAGGGATGAGCTGGTTTCCAGCAGCAGAGCCAGAGAGGCCTGGAACCGGGCAATTCCCTAATTTACTCCTGGGAGAAGGAGCCATCCATCTCCCTGACAGCGGGCTCCGATAAATTCCAGCTCCCTCCTCCTCCTCCCAGCTTGAGGGAAGGCAGCTGGGAATAGTGCAGCCCTTCATGGAAACATCTCCATGCTGAGCCCAGAGCCTTGGAACTGGGAAACTGGGAAGGTGCTGTTCTTCTCCCATCCAGCCAACTGGTGCTCTCCAGGGGCTAATCCTGAGGTTTTGGGGTTGCACCCCTCGGCTGGGAGAAGTGTGCGGATAAACAGCTCCAAACTTGGCTGTGCTGCGCATCCTGGATCTCACCAAGGGAATGGAGAGCCGTGGGAGGTGGTCCAGACCTGCTGGATGTGTTTTGGGATATGTGACACGGGGTGCTGGCTCGTCCCGTGCTGGTGGATCATGGATGTGTCCCGGGAAGCTGAAGGGAACACACAGGTGGGACTGTGTGGGGGAGATGCCCATGTCCTGCTGCTCAGATGGGCTTTGTATCCTGGGAGCAAAAGAAATCAGGGAATGCATGCAGTTAGGGAATGTCCTTGGGTTAGGGGTCTCCCAATATTATTAGGAGTGGTTTAGATATGGGGAAACCTGGAAGGAAGGAGGGAAGGAAGGAAGGAGGAGAGAAAAATGGGAATGTGAGCATCCCTCTGCCGTCCTGCTCTTGGCCAAATCCCAACACAATTCCCTGTGGGGTGTTTGTAAGCCCTCGCCCTCACTGGGATTGGGAAAATCCTCCTCTGGTCCTGCCCTCCTGTCCTGCCTTAATCCACCCCTGTCAGTGGGGATGTTCGGGATCAAATAATCCATTTGACCCCAGACCTTTTATTCCTGACACTTTGCCCTTTGGCCCCTGCGCTCTCCCTGGAAAAGCCAGCATGGAAAGCAGCTCCTTCCCTCTGGTCAATCCCAGTGCAGGGATCCCGATTTGGGCGATGCACTAGCCACAGCCATCGGGAAAATGGGAAAATCAGTGAAAAGGAGCCTCTGAAAGGGGACTGGGGAAGACCTGGAATTTCCAGAAGGCAGAGGAGGGGGAGCCTGCCTGTCTCCCCTCTGTCAGCACACGTTTAGCAGCCATCAGTTTTCCAGTTTGGGAACCATCTGGGGTTTGGAAGTTTGGACAGACCCTCCTTCCCCTTGGCTTTGCCAGTTAAAAAGCAATGGGAAGAGCAGTGAACTCTCTGGAGCCATAAAAACAGCCGGGAATGGCTCCGCCACCCTTGGGGTGAGGGTGCTCGGGTCAGCTTCAGCCACGTGTCCCAGTCAGGAACATCCAGATGGAGAATCCGGGGCTGAGGCTGGGAGGAGGTTGGGGAATTCCTCTCGTGCCTCTGGGCTAAGGTAGTGCTCTGCTCCCACCGCCTGGTTTGTGTCCGGAGCACGGCGCAGCGCTCCCGGCTCCCTGGGGCTCCTCGTGGCCATCCCACAGTTACTCGTGGCAACCTGGAATCACCCCCAGCTCTCACCCACGGGAGCTCCTCAGGGGATTGCAGGGGGAGAAAAAAAGGAGGGATACCAGTGCGGAATCCCTGTCTCCTGCTTCCCAGAGTCTCCTGAGTTCTGCCACATTGCTCAGTGTAAGTCTGTCCAGCTCCCCTCCCGTTGCTCCGGGCAGAATCCGTGTGTCCGTCTGCAGGTGGAGGTCAGAAGTGGTTTGGTTTTGGGGAAAAAGTGCTCCGTGATTTTTAAGCCTGAGATCCAAGGCTGGGCTGAGCTCCCCCTTTACCTCATCCCTTGCTCCTTCATTAAAAGCAATGGGATTTGGGAGTTCTGCGGGATGAGAGGCAGCTCCTTCCCCCCTTCCGAGGGCCCACCAGCGCAGGACTGGGCTTTATGGATGGTGAGGAAAACGGGCTCGCTGCAAAGGCCACATATTTCCCTGATTCCCATGGAAACCAGCCCATTAAGGAGATGTAGATTAAACCTTTCCAGCTGGTGCGTGTTCGTGGAGCAGCCAGGACCCCCCCTCCTCCTCCCTCCCTCCGGGCCTGTCCGCTGGGAGCTGGGAGCTTTTCCGCAGCAGCCGGAGCAGGTGGTTGTGGTTTCGGCAGGAATTCGGGATACAGGGGTGCAGCCTGGCAGAAGGTGACACGGGGAATGCCACAGGGTGTGGGTCAGTCTGAGCTGCTCCTCCCAGTGAGCCACGTTGACTGTGGGACGTGGGATCTCCGTATTCATTCCCAGTTGAATGGGAAGAGCCGTAGAATGGTTTGGGTTGGAAAGGGACCTTATGGATCATCCAGTGATGATCCATGGGCAGGGACGCCTTCCGCTAGCCCAAATGGCTCCGAGCCCCGTCCAGCCTGGCATGGAACACTTCCAGGGATGGGACATCCACAGTTTCTGTGGGAAGCTCCTGGTCTCACCTGCTCCCTGTTCCCAGCCCGATGCTCACGTACCGCGTGGATGCCGACAAGGGCTTCAACTTCTCCGTGGGAGACGATGCCTTCGTGTGCCAGAAGAAGAACCACTTCCAGGTCACGGTGTACATCGGAATGCTCGGCGATCCCAAGTACGTGAAGACCCCCGAGGGCCTGAAACCCTTGGAGTGCTTCTACCTGAAGCTGCACGGAGTGAAGGTAAGCGGGAGCTGAGGGACCGTGCTGAATCCAGCTGGGAAAAGCAGGGGTTGGAGGTGGCTGGGAACAGGCAACACCACCTCTTCGTGTAGTGGAGGAATGTGTGGAATCACACAGTCATGGAATTGGTGAGGTTGGAAAAGCCCTCTGGGATCATGGAGTCCAACCATTCCCCCAGCCACCGCTTGTCCAGGTCCCCAAGTGCCACATCCACACTGCTTTTAAATCCCTCTAGGAGTGGTGCCTCCATCACTGCCCTGGGCAGCCTGTTCCAATGCCTGACCACCCTTTCCATGAAGGAATTTTCCCCAGTATCCAATCTAAACATCCCCTGAGGCCATTGAAATACGAGTCCTACAACGGGCTCAATCTGTGTCTTCAGGATTGCTTGCCACTCACCTTTAACTCTGGAGGGATGAAGGCACTTTGGGAAGATCCTTCCACCCTCAACTTTTCCCCTTCCAAGGGAGACTCCCACACTTGGACAATGCCCACACTCAGGCTGGGTGTTCCGAGTGGGATGTACCCAGTCATGGGAGGGTGGGCAGAGAGCTGGGAAGGGGAAGGTGTGGCCTGTGCCACATTCCCAAATCCTTCTCTGCAGCTCGAGGCCTTGAACCAGTCCATCAACATTGAGCAGTCGCAGTCGGACCGCAGCAAACGGCCCTTCAACCCCGTCACGTGAGTATGTCCCTGTGGGAATGAGCATCCTGTGCTTCCAGGGAGTAAGCAACAGCAGGAGAAGGTGGGGAAAGGGTGGAGTTGGAGGTCTCCCACTCCACTGTGTGGGTGTCACACTCTCCAGTTTTCTCCTGTTTTCCTCTCTTTGCATTCCCAATCCTGCTCTGTGCCCGGTTCACAGAGCTGCGGTGGTGGAGCAGGCCAGGAGATGGCCATTCCCAAAAAAAAAGCCTCCTCTCCAGGTTGTGGCTCCAGCCTCTCCATACCTGGTTCCTCAGAGCAGCCTGAGGGCATGAAGGACCTGTTGCAGGTCCCAGGGTTGGACCAGTGTCCTGTTGGGAATGAGGGAAGAGTGTCGCTGGGGTCGAGGCCTCCAGGTGCAGGGAAACTGGGTACCTTCCCACCTCGGGAAGGAAGGGATGGGAGAGGAGTAGGAAAAGATAGGCACCATTCCCAGATGGGCACCATCCTCACTCATTCCTTCGTTTTCCTTTCCTTCCAGGGTGAACCTGCCCCCCGAGCAAGTCACCAAGGTCACCGTGGGGCGGCTGCACTTCAGCGAGACCACGGCCAACAACATGAGGAAAAAAGGCAAACCCAACCCAGACCAGAGGTGAGGGACACGGGGGCCTCCTCCGGAACATCCCGAGAATCCCGTGGATCTGCCTGTCCCTGGGCTGGGCAGTGTGGCTGGAGCGGGATGTGGGAATCGGGCCTGGATTGTGGACACCAGAAGGGCGTCCCCGCTCTGGGAGGGCTTGGGGACACCCAGCACGGGGAGAGGGGGTGCTGCGAGCCCACCGTGGTGCCCAGTGCTCCAGAGGGGACGGAGATCCGGCTCTTCCCAGCGCGGGATGTGTCCTGAGCGCTGTCCCTCCGCAGGTACTTCATGCTGGTGGTGGCCCTGCAGGCACACGCCCAGAACCAGAACTACACGCTGGCAGCCCACATCTCCGAGCGGATCATCGTCCGGGTACATCCCTGTCCCCTCCCTCTGTCCCCACTCTCCTTTGCTGCACCATCCCGGGCCCTTTCCCACATTCCCCGTTCGGAAAACGTGTGGATGTGGCACCCGGGGACGTGGTTTGGGGGTGGATGTGGTGGTGGTGCTGGGTTGGATTTGATGTTCTTAGAGGTCTTTTCCAACCATGATTTCCCACCTTTCCCACCTCCTCCAAACTCTCCCTGCCTTGCTTGTAGCTTTCCCTGTCCAGGCTTGGGTTCTGGCTCCAGCTTTTCCACACCTGGCTCCTCAAGAACCTGTTAGAGGACAAGGAAGGCATCCCATTCTCCAATGGGATAGGTGTCCAGTAGAGCTGTTGGGAATGAGGGAGGAGTGTTGTTAGGGCTCTGCAGCAGGAACAAGGCTTCCAGGTGCAGGAAGACCGGATACTTTCCCAACTTTTGCATGTCCTAAGGCAGAGGAGCAGGAAAAGAAATGGATTCACCATTCCCAGGCTCTCCTAGGGTTTTGCTGGAGCACTAATGTCCAAAACATGAAGGGGGGGAGTAAAACCCAAACAGGGACCTCAAACAAGAAGTCCACGATGGATTAGGCCCGCAGCCTGGAATGCTCTGGATTTGGGAGCCAGGAGTATCTTCCGTGTCACTTGGTTTCCTGCTGTCCTGAGTGTCTGGAACACTGACAGCTGAAGGAAGCAAGGATATTCCTTTAGGGAGAGAAAAGGAGCAGGAAGAACCATCCTTCCCCATCTCTGCTTCCCAGCATTCCCCTCCCTGCCTTTCACTCCCCGTTTCCCCGCTTCCCCACAGGCTTCCAACCCGGGGCAGTTTGAGAGCGACAGCGACGTGCTGTGGCAGCGGGCGCAGCTCCCGGACACCGTGTTCCACCACGGCCGCGTGGGAATCAACACGGACCGCCCCGACGAAGCCCTGGTGGTCCACGGCAATGTGAAGGTCATGGGGTCCCTGATGCACCCTTCGGATGTCCGAGTGAAGGAGGACATCCAGGAGGTGAGAACCTGGAAAACAGGGTGGGCTTGGGGTCACCAGGAGGTCACCAGTGTGCTTTGTGGGTCCCTTCCAGCTCGGGGTATTCCAGGATCCTGGGGCTGTAGAGCAGATGGGAGGTGCCTTAGGATTCTTTCTGTCCCAAGCACAGCCAGTCCATCGTGTCTTAGGGAATATTGACTCTTCCAGTGTTAGGCAGAAGCAGCAAACGCCGTGGGAAAGAGGTGGAAATCAAGTGGAAAACGGTTGGATGTGGCAGGTGCCACACTGGGCCTTGCCAGAGCCTGGGTGAGAGGCTGGGCTCTGCTCTGGATTGCTCTCAGCTGGATTTGCCTGTCCAGAAGAGCTGGATATGATCACGTCACCTATTTTTGGGAATTGCCTCTTCCCTGTGCCTGGTTCTGCAACGAGACTCGGTCTCCTCCTGATTTCCCTGTCCAAGGATCTTGTCTGGAACTGGACGTTAACCCCAGTGTTTGTCCTTGTGGCTGCTCAGAGCAGGGTTCAGGGCTGTCTCCCAGAGGAATTCCCGTGGGCCATGGTGGGTTGTCCTGCTTGGGCGCAGAGCGGTGGGGATTTGAGAAGCAATATCCCGTTAGGAATCCCCCGTGCCGGTTTTGTGCCAGGTGGACACCACGGAGCAGCTGAAGCGCATCTCCAGGATGAGGCTGGTGCACTACAACTACAAACCCGAGTTCGCAGCCACGGTGGGCATTGACAGCACCTCCGAGACAGGTACATCCCACGGGAATACGCCCCTGACACAGGAATGTCCCGCAGGAATTCCCTGCCTTTCCCAGGGGCTGCACCCAGCTCTGTGCCAGGGCAGCCCCCCAGGTGTGGGGCAGGCAAGAGGGGCCTTCTCACCTCCCAAATTAAGGAATCCAAAGAAATTCCCCCCTTTAGTGAGCGGGAGAGAAGGTGGCACTTCCCACAGGGAGAAGGTTTCTCCAAGTACACTATGGTGGGGTGGTGATCCCTATCCATGGAATTTGGGGAGCAGCCTCGTCTGACCATCCTCTGCCCTTCAGGGTCTCCCTTAAGGAGCCCTGCACAGCTTGGAATGAGGAGGGGACAGCCCCGCTGTCACTCCCGGAGTGTCCAGGGGGTGCAGGATGATCCCATCCCATCTCCACGCAGGTGTCATCGCTCAGGAAGTGAAGGAGATCCTCCCGGAAGCTGTGAAGGACACTGGGGACCTGGTCTTTTCCAATGGGAAAACCCTGGAGAACTTCCTGGTGGTGAACAAGGTTGGTGGCAGCCAGGAGGCTGGGGAGCCTGGCTCGAGGGAACTGTGGAGCTGGATGTGGAAGAGGGAAACGGTGATGCCTGGGAAATGCCCCTGGATGAGTTTCAGATATGGCTGGTCATCCAGAAGTCGGGATCAGCCCTGGGTGGATGTCGGACACGGGCAGGGAGGAGCCAGCCTGATGCTGGTGAAATTTGGCAGCGTCTCCCTCGGGAAGGGCTCCTTGTTGGCAGCTTCCTGCAGGGAGGCTCCCCGTCCTAATCTCCCCTTCCTAGATAAGATAAGGCGCTTATGTCAGGATAACCCGGAGCACCTGGCTTCCTGACCTTTCCCAACCTGTGGCAGCCCGGTCGCTGCTCTGGGAATCGAGGGGACAGTCTCCCACGGCACGCCTGGAGGGCATGGATCATCCGGATCCAGGTGAGCCTCAGCGTGCTGGCCTGATTCCCTGGCAGGAGCGGATCTTCATGGAGAACGTGGGGGCCGTGAAGGAGCTGTGCAAGCTCACGGACAACCTGGAGACCCGGATCGACGAGCTGGAAAGGTGGAGCCACAAGCTGGCCAAGCTCAAGAGGCTGGACAGCATGAAGTCAACCGTGAGCTCCGGAGCCTTCAGGTACACGTGGAGCCACAGGGAATGTCCCCTTCCATCCCAGGAAGCTCCGAGGGGCCGCTGGGACTGGGAACAGGGAGATGAGGAAGGTGTGGGATGTTGGCCGGTGTCGCTTGGCCTGGAGTGGATTTAAAGAGCTGAGGTTGGGGAGGTTTAGAATTCCCACAGGGGCAGCCCAGCAACACCCAGCTGGACGTGTTCTCCATGTTTCCCTAAAGTCAGTGGCTTTCTCATGGCAAAGACTTTCCCATGCTTCCAAAATCTCCATCCTGACCCTGCTTATGCCGGTTTTGGGGCAGAATTGAGGCTTTTGGGGCAAAGCACCCGAAGGGTTTGTGACTGTCACACCACAAAGAGGTTTTTTCCCTCCCAGAAAATCCCATTTTTTGCCTGGGAATGGCTTGGTGAGCTATCCCTGCCCGGCTGAGCTCCATTCCTCCTTTCTCCTTGCAGCCAAACCGGGAGCCAGTTCAGCCGGGCGGGAAGCGTGCCCCACAAAAAGAGACCCCACAAAGTCGCCAGCAAGGTAAGGGATGGATCCCAAAGGAGCAGCACCAGGAGCAGAGAAGGCTCAGCCTGGAGGAAAGGAGGATCAGGGGGAGCCTCACTCTCCACAAATCCCTGGAAGGAGCCAAGAGATTGGGCTCTCCTCCCAAGGGACAGGGCAAGAGGAAACAACCTCTGGGTGTGCCAGGGGAGGGTTAGGCTGGATATTAGGGAAAATTTCTTCATGGAAAGGGCTGTCAGGCACTGGAACAGGCTCCAGTGGTGGAGTCCCCATTGCTGGTGGGATTTAAAATCCATGTGGGTGTGGCACTTGGGGACATGGATAGGTGGTGCCTTGGCAGTGCTGGGGGAAGGGTTGGACTCCATGCTCCTGGAGGCTCAGTGGTTCCACGAGCTTCCTTTCTGTCTCCTAATGGGGACATTAAATGACTTCTAAACCCGGGGAGCTCAGGATTTTCAGGGAGGCAGGAAGAGAGCTCGGGATGGGCTGGGGGAGATCCGTGCAAGGAGCGGAGCAGTGAGGGAGCTGAGGTGATCCAGGGGGTCTGAGCTGATCCCGGATTTCTTCCCTGGCAGTCTCCGTCGGTTGTCCCGGAGCAGGCCTGCATCAGCCAGCGCTTCCTTCAGGGCACCATCATCGCCCTGGTCATCATCATGGCCTTCAGGTGAGATCCTGCTCCTGGCCTTCTCCAGCTGCTCCCGCTGGGGCCGTGCCATCCATGGGCTGTGCAGAGAGGGGCTGTGGATCCACGGCTGCTTCCAGAGAACCCTGGAATGCTTTGGGTTCGAAGAGACCTTAAAGTTTGTCTGATTCCAACGCCCTGCCGTGAGCTGGGAACTGCCACTATCCCAGGTTGCTCCAGCCTGGCCTCAAACACTTCCAGGGATGGGACGTCCGTCTCTCCTGGGCTGGAATCCCGTGGAAGCGGATCGATCCCGTGCTGTGTCCTTGTTCCCTGCCCCTCCTCATCCTGTCCCTCTCTCTTTCCCAGTGTGGTGTCCATGTCCACGCTCTACGTGCTGAGCCTGCGCAGCGAGGAGGATCTCGTGGACATCGACGGGTGGGTATTCTGGGAATTCCCGGGAGGGATGAGGTCACCTGGGAGAGGCTGGAGCACGGAAGGTGGGATTACTGAGCACAGCTCCAGAGCTGCAAGCCCTGCCAAGCACAGCCGCACGTCCCGGTCTGACGGCGGGTGAATTATCTGGAGCGAGAAGTGAGGAACAGAGAAGGAAGAGGGAATATCCTGTTAGGATGTGCTGAACGTTCCTTGGATGCCTCCAGCTGGACTCAAACAGCCCCATCCCAGCGGTGCAGCGGGGCTGGATCAGCTTTGGGAGCTCGTGCTGCCTGATAATGAGTCTCTTTTTCTCCCTCTTTTCCCTCTCCCATTTTTCTCCCTCCTCTCCTCCTTACATCTCTCGTCCAACCCATTTTCCTTTTGCTTTGTCTTCGATTTCCCCGTTTCTGTCTTTTCCTTCCCATTATCTTCCGTATCCTCTTTCATTCCCTGTCCTCCTGGTCATCTTCCCACCTTCCCGTTCTCCCTGCCCCCCTGCACTGTCCTGTAGCTCCTTTGCTGTGCCCACTGCCTGTCTCCTGGCCCTCTTTCGGCACGGGGGTCCCGGAATTCCGGTCGCTCTGTGTCCACGGTATGTGACTGTTTCATTATTCCCTTATTTAGTTCCTCCAGCCCTTCTCTCAATCCCTCTTTTTTTTTCCTGCCCTCTGCGCCACAAAAGACCACGAAACTGAAAGCAGAGAGAAAGGGATGTGAGGCTTCCAGTGGGATTCCAGGAGGAAGGATTATGGATCTTGTCAGGGAAGGGAAATGAGGGTTAGGAGATGGAAAAATCAATTAATTAAAGGTTAAATGAAGAAATTGCATCCTGCAGGGAGAGCAGGAGCAAGATAAAGCCATGGAAGGAAAAGGGATGAGGCAGTGGAGCAACGTGAGGGATAAGGGTTGGATTTAGACTGGGGTGAAGGTGAAGCTCCAGAGGTTTGTGCCCACATTCCCATCAGGAGACTGGCATGGAGTCTCCTTTCACCTGGAAAAGAGATCCCTGTAGTAAGATAAATCTTGGAGACGACGAAGTGGTTTTTTAATTCCTCTCAGTGAGTGAAGCTCCAATAATCCCAGAGAAACCGGGAGCGATGCTCAGGGACAGGGAAGACATGGACACAGGTGTCCAGAAGTGCTCCTTGTGCTGTGGACCTGGGAGAAAGATTCCCTCCCTTTCCCATCTCCCTTTCCCTCAGGAGATGCCTGTGGTGTCCTCAGCTCAGGTCTTGGAGAGCTGCAGTGGAACACCTGGAATTCCATGGGATGAATTCTGGGGGAGGGATTGTGTGTGTTAATAAAGAACAAGGTGAGGAACAGTCTGTCTTCAAGGGATAAGGGGCACATTCCTTAGGGAATGGTGAGAGCTTGCAGCCTGTTGATTCCCAAGCACCTAAATCCAGCCGGAGATCCCTGGTGGGAGTCAAATCCACCATGTACCCCCTGTGCCAGGATGTTCTGGGAGCGTTGCTGGTGTCCTCTGAACCAGCTGAGACTTTTCCCTGCCAGGAGATTCCTGTGGAATTTCTGAGCTCTCCTTGCTGTCCTCACGGCTCGTGTGCCTTTCTCCTGCCTTTCCCAGATCATTCTGTCCTCCACGTTTCCCTTTGCTCCATGTCCCTCTTCCCATCCTCCTGCTGCAGCAGCTTCTCTCCCCGCCTACAAGCGGCCCCGTTGTCCCCACCCAGGACATTCCAGCGTCTTTTCCTGCGTTCCAGGTCCAGCCAGAACATCGACAAGACGCAGACGGTGCGATCCACGGCCGTGTCCGACGGAGCCGGCGGCAGGACGCCCCCGGAGCGCGGTGGGTGCTGGCTTGGGATGGCTCTGGTTCCACGGGAGGGCTGCAGGACGGCGGGCGCTGCTCCCGTTCCATCCCGTGACTCGTTCCCCGTGTCCCCGCAGTCCCGGAGGACTCACACGGAGTCGCCCCCGGCGTTCCCGGCCGTGCTGTGCTGGCCTGTTTCAGCCCTCCCTGTTTTTCCGTGTGCTGCTCCGCCGCTCCCACTGAGGTCTCCTCCGTTGTCCCCTCGGAGACCAGCCCCGCCCATGCCACCAACCGGACAGGTGAGGGCCAGCCTGGATTCCCAGGAATGCTGGGACATCTCCAAGGTTTGTGTCACCTCGTGTCCCCTGCCCTGCTCCTTGTGGAAAGGTCTCCTCAGTCTCCTCTTGCCCAGGATGAACAATTCCAGCTCCCTCTCCCCTCCAGGCCCTTCCTCATCCTCATCCCACTCCTTTGGAAGCTCTCTAACAGCTGATACCTTTTCTATCCTTATCCTTGCCTATATATCCTCTATATCCTTCTCTGCCCATTTGGATCCTGTTGCCAGGGGGATGTGGGAGCTGGAAAGGATTTGGAGCTTCCCACGTTGCCAGCAAAAAGTCATGGGAAGCTGCCGGTACCGGGCTCAGCTCACCTAAGCAGCCCTACCTTGAGGTCTGACCTCATTCCCTCCTCATTCCACCACCGGCTCCGTCAGGCACAGAGGGAATGGAAGCACGGAATCCCGGAACGGTTTGGGTTGAAAAGGACCTTAAAGCCCATCCAGTTCCTGGGCAAGGACACCTTTTCATATCCCGGGTTTGCTCCAAGCCCCGTCCAACCTGGCCTGGAACACTTCCAGGGATGGGGCAGCCCCAGCTTCTCTGGGCAAGCTGGGAAGCATCAGGAGGTGACACGGGGACAGGGCGATCCCGGCGCTCCCAGCTTTTCTCAGCACACTTCTCTCCCATTTTTCCGCAGACCAAAGCCAGCCCTCCCTGCTGCCAGTGACAAATATCAAAGCCAAATCCAGGGGCATCACCGGGAAATCCGCCTCCTACGCCAAGTGGCCAAAGACTCCTGACAGGTCTCAGAGCTTCGGCAGCCCCAATGCCAGCCCCTCCTCCCCCTTCTCCCACATCCAGGGCAAATCCAAGTACATCTCCAACCTCTCGCTCTCCCGCAGCAGCTCCCGGCAGCGGCGCAGCCTCCGGCAGCCGGTGAGCGAGCGGCCCCGCACGGAGCAGCCCGGCACGGACGGTACGTGGGTCCCGCCCTCCTTCCCTTCCAGCCTACTCCCTCGGGATTTTCCACCCTTTGCTGTTCCTGAGCATCCTGTTCTCCCCCCGGCAGGGCCGAGCCCGGTGCTGCAGTCCATCCGGATCCTGGAGATCAACCTGGCCATCCATTCCCAGCACTGCGCCGCTGCCGGCGCCTGCAGGTGAGCGGGAAGGGCTGGCTGGTGGCACTTTGGGGGCAGCAGCAGCAGCAAATAGGAAAATCTGGGAGTTTTCCCAAGATTTTCTTGGGTGTTTTCTGCCATCGCCTCATGGCGCTCCGTGGGAAGCGGCGCTGGCGCTCCCGGCCTTCCCTCAGGGGTTGTGTTTGGTGGTGGGCTCGTCCTTAGGACATTTGGGAAGTTCTCCCCTCTGAATTCTCAGCCCGCCAGGGATTTTGGGTCCTGGCCTGGCCTTCCCACAGCCTGGTGGCATCTAATGCTCTCTCTGTGTTCCTAGGACTGGGAATTTCAGCTACCGCATCCCTGTGAGCCAGCAGACAGCCGTGAACACCAACTTGACCCTGGAGATGAAGTGAGTGCCCGTGGATCGTGTGCTTTGGGAGCCCCTGGAGTGGCTGATGGAGCCAAAAATGTCTCCTTGGGAAAGGGACAGGTGTTCCCCCTTCCAGGCTCTCACGGTGTCCTCTTTTCCCAGCTCCTCCTCCGCTGTGTCCGTCTCCCTCTGCGGCCTCGTCTCCAGTGATCCCTGCCAGGATGCTGCGAGCAGGAACAGCTCCACCGACTCCACGGATGCACAGGTAGGGAGAAGGGGACGGCTCACACAGCACACCTGGAATTGTTGAGGTGGGAAGAGTCCAACCCTTCCCCCAGCACTGCCCAGGCCACCATGTCCCCAAGCGCCACAGCCACACGGCTTTCAGATCCCTCCGGGAATGGGGCCTCCTCTGCTGTCCTGGGCAGCCCTTCCCATGAAGGAATTTTACCTAATACCCAACTTAAACTTGCCCCAGCACAGCTTGAGGCTGTTTCCTCCTCTGCTGGGAGCAGAGCCCGACATCCCCCAGCTGCCCCCTCCTGTCAGGGAGTTGTGCAGAGCCACAGGGCCCCCCTGAGCCTCCTTTGCTCCAGGCTGAGCCCCTTCCCCAGCTCCCTCAGCCGCTCCTCATCCCACTTGCGCTCCAGGAAATATCCGTGGCTCACTCTGTGGTGCAAGGCCTTGGGTTTCCTCACAAATCCGGCCTGGAGAACGTCCCCCATGCTCATCCCTGACCTCATCCTCACCCCAGCCCTGCCCGTTCCTTCCCCAGGACACCACGCACCGCTGGCCTCTGGTGATGCTGTCATTCCGGGAGTTCTCCTACCACTTCCGAGTGGCGCAGCCGGTGAGTGCCCGCAGCTCGGCCGGGGCCGCGCGGCAGGAGGGAAATGGGGCATTTAGGAAATGTAGGATTAGCAGCCACGTGGCACTGAGAGCTTCCCACAGCCCTGTGGGTGGTGGGAGGATGACTTTTCCCTGCCCCAAGGCAGAATTCTGCCCTTGGAGCCGCACCCCTCTCTAAGCTGCTCTTCCCCTTCCCAGGGCCGAGCCGGCTGCGGCACTTCCCCGGAGCAGCTGGGACACCTCTTCACTGACTATTACTTCCAGTTCTACTGGCTCTGTGAGTGAGTCCCGGCAGCACCAGTGCCCTCTGCTTGGAGACAGGAGGGGGACTGGTGCCTCTGGGAGCCTCCCGAATTCCCTGCTCCGCTGGCCCCCAGCCCCACCTCGTCCCCGTGTCCCGCGGCGGCTCCACAGCTGGAATGCTGGTGGTTGGAGACACTGAAGCTCAGCACACACAGGACCTAAAAGCCACCACCAGCCCTGTGGTGGCTCCCGGGGGGGCCTCGCACCGATTCCCAGCATCCCACATCCCTCTCCTTCCGTTACGGGGACGTTTGTGTCCTCCATCACTTCCCCCTCCCCTTCCAACACTGGATTTGGAAGCAGCGCACCGGACTGAGCGTGGACAGCTCTGCTGCATCCCCGAGGGATGCTCCTTCCACGGACGGGAGCCTCATCCCGGCGCTCCCAGATGTCCCACATCAGTTCTTCACAACACTGGAATTGCTTCAACACTGGAGCCCTTTCCGAGAGGCGAGCGCTGGAGTTTGGCCTGGAAAGGAAGGCTGTGCCTGGACCTACTGGAAGTCGTACACTGGAGTTGCTGTTCCTTCTGCTCGGCCCGGGGCCACTTCCCACGGACTTCCCCGAGCCTCCCGGACCTGCCAATGGACACGTTCCTCTGGGAACAACCGGAGAAGGAGCAGCGTCGACGTCATCTCCTCCTCTTCTTTGTGCTCTTAAATCCCATAGCCACGTGGGATATCCAGGTGTGGATGGATAAAACCCCCGCCGAAGCTGCTGCTGAGGCCGTGCCATGCCTGGGGACACTTGTCCCCACACCAGGGGTGACGTGTGACCGGGGCTTACCCACGTGAAGTGTGGTGGGATCCGTTTTTATCCGCCTGGAAGCGGCGCGTGCGGAGCTGCCTGGAGCCAGTGCCAGCCTCTGCCCAGATGTGCAGCACTGGCAAAGCCCGGAGTGCCCTGCGGAGCGAGGCTGAGTCCCTGGGAACACCGGGATGTGTGTCCAGGCAGGATCTCTGCCTCGGGACAGGGCTGGTGTTCTCCCAAAAGTTGGGATGGCAGCGGCTGCAGGCTGTCCCTGCCCTCCCAGAGTTGTGCTGGGGGGATTTGGGATATTTTACTGTTACAAGTCCTTAACTTGCTAAACTACTGAATTCTTGTGGGGTTTAAGCCCGTTAAAAAAACGGGAGTTTCCTTCTGGCCCCACTGAGCCACGTGTGTCCCGTGGGAAAGCCAAGTTGGCTCCCTGTGCTTCCTCCTCCCCGTCCTGCTCCTCGTGCCACAAGGGAGCTGTCTGTGTTCCTGGAGGCTCAGCCAGCCCCGGGTTATTCCAAGATGGATTTCCCTGAGGAAACAGTGACGGGGGAATGCCACACGCTGATCCTAAGGACACTCTGAAGCTGCTCCGGACAAACAGAGGTGGATTTTATCCAGGTGAAGTGATGGTTTCTGGGCACGTCTGGTTTTATCTCCCATCGTCCCCCTCCTGAGCTTATCCCAGCAAAGCAGCCCTAAAATTCCTGGTGATGTCACTTGGATTTGGCGCCTGCCCCCAAAAACTGTCTGTAGGGAAGGCCTGGAAGCAGCAACCACTGAATTACAGTTACTAAAATCCACTGAATCCTGGGAAGCAGGGAATAGCGGGCAAGCAGGGAATTCCAAGCAGTTGGAAAACCCCATTTTGGGAAGCTCAGCGGGACAACAGGATGCCCCGAGGCTTGGGAATACCTGTGCACAAGCAGGGGGCTCCGTGCTCAGCAGGATTCTCTGTTTCTCCCTGAAACTGGGAAGGAAACACCCGGGTGTAGCTCCGCACTCTTCCCTCCACCCACCCAGAGTGGCCTTTCCTGGTTTTAAACTGGGAAGCAGCTTCCTTGGCAGGTTTCTTGTCCCCTTGGCAATCAGTGGCCCAGGCTGGCACGTCCTTCCTCAGGTGAGTGATGCCAAGCTGGGATAAAAGCCCCTGGAAGAGGAAACAGGGAATGTTGGGGCGGGGGGCAGAGCCTGCAATCACCCCCCCTCAGCCAAGACCCCCCAGTGCATCCCACCCCACTCCCGAGGGCAGGAATCAATCAGCGGTGGCCCAGGAGGGGCTGGGATCTCTCAGGCGTCCCCAGGACGCTCAGCCATGGGATTTAGGGAGATCCCCCACAAACCAAGTGCCTGAGGGCTTGGAAACATCTCTGGTGCCTTTTTCCGTATGGAACAGCCCCGGGGAACAGCGTTTTCCCACATCCATTCCCAAATGCTGCCGGGCTGGTTTAACTGGGATGTGCCTTTTCCCATATGGAACAGCCCCGGGGAACAGCGTTTTCCCACATCCATTCCCAAATGCTGCCCCGGCTGGTTTAACTGGGATGTGGCCGTTCCTGGAGTGCCGAGGCCAGCCCCACCCGCACGGAGCTGGCAGCAGTCCCTGGGATCAGGAGAGGACAGGGATTCGGGATGAAGTTTTTAGTGTGGATAGTACCTTATGTCCTACAGTGGCACAGGTTGCCCGGAGGTTTGGGTGCTCCATCCCTGGAAGTGTTCCAGGACAGGCCGGGTGGGGTTGGAGCTGCCTGGACTGGTGGGAGGTGTCCCTGCCCATGGCAGGGAGCTGGACTGGATGGGCTTTAAGGCCCCTTCCCACCCAAACCGTGCCAGGATTCCATGATAAAAATCATCCATCGGCTCCTTCGCAGCGGGGCGGCGACGAGCTCAGAAGGGGCTCGGAACTGCCAAAATGAGGGAGTCGTGGAATTGCTTCCAGGCCCGTGGAAACAGCTGTGCGCGTGGATCTCCCCCCCAAAAGGCATCTCGGCCCCTTCCCTGTCCCCAATCAGCACCGAGAGAGTTCACAATCAGGCCTTTCCCTGCGTGGGACGGAGGGAATTCGGAGCCTGGGGAAATCCCTCCCCATCCAGCGGCAAAGAGACATTCCTGGCAGGAAGGAAGACAAAAGGGTGGCAAACGAGGCTGTTCGGGAGTTGTTTCAAAAGCAAATTCCCAACTCTTCTGTCCTACTGTTGGAGCTTAAAGCCTGTAAATAGAGACTATGGCACCACTGGAAGAATTAAGGAAAAAAACCACCACGTAAAGCACTAATTTTGTTGGTTTAAATGTTGCTGCCACAGCTTTAATCACTGTATTTTGCCAGCCAGTTTGTAGAGTTGCATTTGTAGCAGGTTATTATTGATTCCTGGTTTTTACTTGTGGGGAACAAGCGTGGTTTCCCTCTTTTCTTCCTGATTTATATTTATATTTTGCTGAATTTGAGGGCTGAGTCTCTGGATTCCCCGGAATTTTGTTTTGTTTTGTTTTGCTTATTTAGACTTTTGTTTTACGCTGGAGGTAAATGTGCCCATATGAATAAAATATATAAATACTGCTTTGTATCCAAGGATGGCTCCTGGTGTTTTCCTCTCTTCCTAGGGAATAACTCAGGTGAGAGTGGCTGTAAAACTGCTCAGGGGATGGAAGAAATTCCAGGTCTTTAGTCAGTGGAAGTTTCTGGATATGCCCAGTCATGGTTCTTTGGAATGGGCATTAAAAGGAAAAAGGAAGGAGGAAAAAAGAAAGGAAGAAGGGAAAAGAAATTAGGAAGGGAGAATGAAGGAAGGAGGAGAAAAAGGAAGAGAATAAAGAGTGAAAAGAAAGGTGAAATGGACAAGGGGAAAAGGAAGAAGAAAGCAGGAAGGACAAAGAAAGGAGGAAGAAGGAAAAAGGGAAGAAGAAAGAGGGGGAAAGAGACAGGAAGGAAAAAAGAAAGGAAAAGGAAAATCTGCCTCTGACCTATCATTGCTCACACATCAGAGGGCAGGCTCAGCTCCAGAAGGATCCTGAAGTCCACAGAAGGAAATCTTCCTTCCCAAACAGGAAATCGGGGCTTGAATTTGTGATTTGGAGCTGGAGTTGCTCGAAAGCTGGGCTAAAATTCCAATCTGCCTCTTAAAGACCCATAAATCAACTCCTTGTTTCTGGGCCAGGCAGGGCATTCAGGGATTAACGAAGGGCACATCCAACGAGGGGCCACAAAACTCCCGGTTTGGGATGAGAACAGGCACAGCATTCCCAAAAAAAAAAAGGGTGCGGGGATGCCACGGCAAAGAAGGCTGAGGGATTAAAAGCAGCTTTGGGGTTTATTTTGGCTGCACCAGGACGCAAGGTGGCACTGCAACACTCGAGCACAGAAATCTGGGATAACGCCGGGCACATCCCAAGGTGCGAGATCCCAACTGGATCTTGTATGGAGAAAAGGAGGCTCAGGGAGCCCTCTTCATCCTCCACAACTCCCTGCCAGGAGCGTGGAGCCAGGCAGGATTGGGCTCTTCTCCCAGGGAACAAGTGGCAGGACAAGAGGAAACAGCCTCGAGCAGCAGCAGGGGTTGGGCGTTAGGAAAAATTCCTTCATGGAAAGGGTTTTTGAGCGCCGGAACAGGCTCCAGGGGTGGAGTCCCCATCCCTGGAGGGATTTAAAAGCCGTGTGGATGTGGCACCTGGGGACACGGGCTGGTGGTGGCCTTGGCAGTGCTGGAGGAATGGCTGGACTGGATGATCCTAGAGGGCTTTTGCAGCCTCAGAGTTCCCATAATTCTATCCACGTCATCTGGAAAAGCCAGGTGGGAAAAAAAAAAAGAAAGACAAACCAGGAATCCCCAGGCAAGCGTGTTACAGAGCCACTTTTATTCACCTGCGGGTCACTGCCAGTCGCAGAGCACACCTGCTACAGGCGTCTTCTCGTCGAAATATAAAACAAATATAAAAAGAGCTTCCCCGAATCCCCCATCCGGGTGCCCCGCGGGGTTCAGACGTAGATCCCGACCCAGAGCAGCAGGAAGAGGACGCCGAAGCCCATGAAGAGCGAGGCCACCAGCGAGATCAGCAGCTCCTTGTAGATGTCCCGGGTGTATTTGGTGGATGTCACCTCGTAGCTGCCACGCCGGGGGTTAAGGTGGTAACAGAAGCACAGAGGGACCCCCGCCCGCTCCCCTGCCCCCAGAATTGGGGCGATGATCCGGGATTGGGAGGCACAGCACGGGGACGGCACCCCCCGCCCGCACCCCGCGCTCAGCCGCGGGGATACACGAAGAACCAGGCGGTGAAGAACATGCCGATGGCCAGCAGCACCACGGTGAGGTGCGGGAACACGGCCGGGTTCACCGGGCTCGTGTATCTGCTCATCGCCTCCAGCTCCTGCGGGGACACGGCGGTGTTCAGCGGGGCCGGGCCGGGCCCCCTGCGGCCAGCCCCGGTCCCCCCATCCCCG
>WEIT01040849.1:0-15311 GCA_013389985.1 Dryoscopus gambensis
TGCTCTGGATCTGTTCATACCTCCCCTGGATTGATAGTGGGGGTTGCCCTAACTGAGGTGCAGCACCTTCCACTTGGTCGTGTTAAACCTCATAAGATTCCCTTGGCCCCGGTTCTCAAGCCTCTCAAGGTCCCTCTGGATGGCCCCATCCTCCAGGTGTGTCACCTCCACCACTCAGCTTGGTGTCATCAGTAAGCATGCTGAGGTTGCGCTCAATCCCTTTGTCTGTGAAGATGTTAAATAGCACTGGTCCCAGTACAGACCCCCGAGGGCCACTACTGGTCACTAATGTCCATCAGGACTCTGAGGCATTGACTGCTATGCTCTGGATGTGACCATCCAACCAATTCCTTACCCATCTCACAGTCCACTTGTTGAATCCATCGCTCCAGTTTGGAGAGAAGGATATTGTGGGGGACTGCATCAAAGGCTTTACAGAAGTCCAGATAAATGACATCTGTAACTCTTCCCTTGTCCACTGATGCAGTCACCCCATCATAGAAGGCCATTGGCTTGGTCAGGCAGGACTTTGCTTTGGTGAAGCCGTGCTGACTGTCAAATCACCTCCCTGTCTTCCATGTGCACAGCTTCTCGAAGGATCTGTTCTGTGATCTTCCCAGGCACAGAGGTGAGACTGACATGGTGGTAGCTCCCAGGGTCCTCCCTTCTGGCATTTTTAAAGATGGGTACTGTGTTTCCCCTTTTCCAGTCACCTGGGACTTCACCTGACTGCCATGACTTTTCCAATATCATGGAGAGTGGCTTGGCAGATAAATCAGCCAGTTCCCTCAAGACTTTGTGATGCATCTCATTGGGTCCCGTAGACCTGGGCACATTCAGGATCCTCAGGTGGTCACAAACCTGATCTTACAGTGTGAGGGGCTTTGTTCCCCCAGTCCCTATCCTGCTTTCCATCCATTCAAGAGGTGCAGGAGGAGAGGTTGTCATTGAAGACTGAGGTAAAAAAGTTTCCAGGCATGGGGCATCTATCACCTCTCTGGGCAACCTGTGTGTACTAGTTTGAAAGCAAACCAGTAAGAGACTCCAAGTCAGAAATACAATTTAATAGGAAAAATAAAATAAATGCAATAGTACAAAAAAACCCACTGAGAGAGTCAGAATACAACCTGACCCCCTGTTGGTCAGGGTGTTGGTAGCAGTCCGATTAAACGGTGGCTGCAGTCCTCCTGGAGTGATGGTTCTGTTGAAGCAGTGATCCTCTAGAAGAGTCTGGTCTTCCTCTGGAAATCCAGGGGGAAAAGGCTGCTTGTGGTGTTTGAAATCTCAGATTATATCCAGGATGGAATGCTTAGTTCCTCCCTCTGGGTGGAGGATCTCACAGTGGGATGATGTAATTTTTTCAGTCATGTGGTGAGACTATATGGTGCATTAACAGAAGATGTCCCCCCTGGAGGCAGGATGGGTCATGGGAGAGATAAACAACTCTGCCCCACCTGGTTTCAACAGCTGGCCCATTAACAGAAGATATCCCTGGAGTTTATCAGGGATGAGTCATGAAGGAGATGGGGAACACTCCCCCACCAGTTTTTAACAGCTTATGAAGATGGTGATAGAATACATACTTTTGGGTACATCTTACAGTGTACCCTGGGACACTGTGTGTTCCACCATGCTCATTATAAACAACCTTTGTCCTGATATCTAGTCTGAATCTACCTTCTTTTAGTTTAAAACCACTACTCCTTGTCCTCTCACTATAGGTGCTACTAAAAACTCCATCCCCAAAGGCTGTGCAGTTTAGGTGCTCAGCTTTAGGATGACTTCAAATCCATCTCTTCCTCCATCAGTGCCTCCTTGCTTGATGGAGATTACTTCCTTCCTGTGGGACTTTGAGGTCTGACCATGGAAGTCATCCTGTTATTACTTATGTTTTGCATGTGCACAGGGATCTGCAGAGACATAGGATGAAGCACACCCCAGAGAATAAATGCTCCTTCACGGCATGAACAGGGCAAATATCCAGTGGTAGGAACACAAACACCTCATATAAAAGTACAAAGCAAGACAGCAAGTGAGAGAAATAATTCCTGAAATTTCTTCTCTGCTGAGAGAGATGACTGTGAATAATAAATCTGTTTGGGCACATTCTGCAAAATAAGCCATTATGTCTTTCTTGTCTGGTCTCACCTGTTGTTATTTCTAATGTTTCCTCTTCCCAAGATGAGGCAGGGTTTTGCATAGAGGTAATATATTTACTTTTGTTCAAGAACCAAGCAAGCTTCCCCATCCTGTAACCAGGACTTTGTCATAAATGACCAAACATCTGTTAAATTGAACTGTACTTCATGAGAGGGTGGTTGAAGTGATGCCTTTTGGGACTACCTAAAAACAGAGGNTGGGGGTTAACCGGCCAATTACAGATTAAGGAAATGAAGTCACTTATCCCAAGTTTACTCCTCCCCAACACACTTTTGTGTACATTTCTCGGGGCCTGAGACAGTAAGGTGTCCTTGATTCCCAGGCCTAGAGAGGAATTGTTTTGTCTGACCAAAATGGGAGAACAGTAACTAACACTCTGTATGGAGTTTACAGTTATACACTAAAGAATTGCAGGATCACAAATGTATGAAAAATATAAAAGCTAAAATCCTAAGGCATCAGTAGTTTTGGGGTTTTTTTCTTTTAAAGGGAAAAGCGACCAAAAAAATTTGAGTGTGTGATCAGCAAGATATACTAGGGTGAAGGCAAGGAATTGGGTGATGGTTTAGCTCCAGCTGGCAGCTCAGTCCCACACAGACACTTGCTCACTCCCCTCTGGTGACATGAGAGAATAGGGAGAGTAAAAGTGAGAAAACGTGTGTGTTGAGAGAGAGGCAGTTTAATAGGTAAAGCAAAACAAGGAGTTCATTCACCACTTCCCTTGGGCAGGCAGGTGTTCAGCCATCCCCAGGACTGTAGGGCTCCATCATGCATGTCATCACTGAATGCTTCTCCAGATGCCATCACTCTGAATGCTTCTCCATTCCTCCTTCTCCTCTCAGCTTTATATGCTGAGGATGAGCCATATATTCTTAGGTCAGTTGGAGTCAGCTGTCCCAGCCATGTCCCATCCCAGCTCCTTGTGCACCTCCAACCCCCTCACTGGTGAGGTGGGGTGAGGAGCAGGAAAGGCCTTGGCTCTAAGTCCTCCTCAGCAATAATGAAAACATCCTTGTGTTATCAGCACTGTTTGCAGCACAAATCTCAAATGTAGTAATATACCAGCCACTGTGAAGAAAATTATCTCTATCTCAGCCAATCCCAGCACATTGATTTACAATTTGCAACACACTTCAGTTAAGTGTCTGAAACAGAAAGCAGGGGGAAAGAGGCTGAACCGATCTATTCTTCTAATGAGTCGCGCTTTGCTCCAGGGGAAACATCCTCATTTCAGCTCAGCTTTGCACAAAACAAGACAACAGGAGTTTTTAGAAAAAGGTGTTTTTCAGGACAGGTCAATGAGTGCTAATTGCTCAGAGATGTAATAGTCTTCTCATGGTTCTGAGTTTTCCAGCCACAAAATCCCCTCAGCTCTCAGGTTCTTAGCTGTAGAAACTCAAGAAAGCACTCAGGATTACAGCACAAATTTTGCACCAGCTGAAAAACTGCTCACCCCTGGATTCTTAAAAAGAGCAATTCTGAATTAGCTAGCTAGCAAGCTAGCTAGCTAGATACTCACGTATGTATAATTAGCTCTTTGCAGTCCAGGCCCATAGCAGTCAATAGCAAAGCTACTGATTCCATGGGCAATCCAGCAGTGTGAACTTGCTACCCCTGCTTTAATTCTGTTCCCAGAAAATTGCTTTGTATTTTTCATAACTAAATCTCCATCAGGCCTTTCCTAGGTTCCTAGTAGTGCATCTAACAGCAGCACTGCAATTCAGTGACCAGTTTGTGCTACAGAAAACTTAGTAAAAACTTTGTCCTACAAAATATGTCCTGAACAAATCTCTTTCACCTCATCTTGACAGAACTTAAAGTCTCTTAACACTGCTTTAGGCACAAGAAATCTGGTGGATAATATTTGAATCTCACCTACTGGAAAGGGGGAGACAGGGGGGCATGTTAGCTTTGACCTTGTTTCTTGTCCAAGTTTTTACTTTCATTCTGCAGAGGAGAAGTCCCTGTAGGCAGAAGGACCCACCCATCCCCCAGACTCTGGCAGAAAATTATTAGAAGATTTAAGAGTAATGAAAACTGTTGTAAACTGTTTGCTGACGGTTACACGATGATGAATGCTGTGCTTTCTCCCCAAAGGAGTACGATGAGATACCCAACATGAAGTCTTGTTTGTCATGTTCAGTCAGGAACAGATCTGAGGGCAGCTAATAAACTTATCTGCATCAGATTAAATTGCCAATCCTACCCTCTCCCTGCTCCCTGCCCTCACTCCCTTCCCGGATCAGTTACACACATCAAGCCAAATAAAGATAAATGCATGACAAAGTTCGAGTGATTGAAAATCAAGATGGAACAGCATATTTTTCATCAGTGTTATCCCAGGAAATAAAGATAAATTCCCCCACTTCATATTTTAACATAGCTTACTATAATCACTGGTAATAGCAACCAAATGTTTTTAATTTGTTGGATTTTAAAGGCTGCTGGGGGAACAGTTTCTTGGTTGAAGACTCATCAAGTCTAATTTTAAATCAGTGTCAGGGGTCACTTCCACATTATGTTGTGTTTCTGATGGGCAGTTTTTGCTGAAATACGTGGCTTGGCTTCATGACTGCAAGAAAGAGCAGGGCTGTGGAAGTCAGAGTGGTGTTGGAGGGGAAGGAAACAGGGCCTCTGTTCTGGGATTCATCACCAATGAAATGCAAACCTTCATCCAAAGCAGCTCTTGACAAGCAATTTTTCCAAAGAGACAGAGGATTTTTGGAAATCCCATGTTCTGTCCCTGTGTCTGACATTACCCGAAGTGTCTTTCCAGGTATTCTGAACTCCATAGATTTCAGGTTTTTGTTTGTTTGTTTGTTTGTTTTTAATGAGAACATGCAGTGGGAGAGTGTCTTCCAAGACTTTCCATATGCCAACCAGCGGCTTACTAATAGATCCTTGAGAATCTATTAGTGCTGTTTTGCTCTCCTTTCCATTGTTCTCCGGTTCCCTGAGGTTCCTGATAGGATGTTGATCAGTGAAATAAAAATTGGAGCCCAAAAACCTTCATTACGCTAAGTAATTTAAACTTGTTGAATACTGTTTTATGACACAGTGAAGGCCACACATGGCAATATTGAAACTCTGACTTCTTAGTAAGTGAATGGCAGTATTGTCACTCTGATGGGAACCTTTACCTCCTCAGCCAAAACTGAGAACCTCTTCCTGGGAAAAACACTGCATATTCCACTGGATGCAAACTCCCCGAGGAGGCGGGGAGGAGAAGGTCACAGAGGGTGGTGAGGGTGTGAAGAAACACCCCGCCAGGTCTGGCATCATCTGGGGTGCATCAAAAATGGAGTTAGAACATGAAGGGAGATCCTTGTAAAGCAGGGAGTTGGAACTTAAGAGGATAATATAAATTCTGTAGAGTTTGTTGGTTGGTTTGGTTTTATTTTCCTCAAAATCTTAATCTCTTCAGACATAGTCTCCTCCTCTGGAGTTTATAGGATTTTTGCTGCTGACTCTAAGGGAAATACTTTCAGACTTGTCATTCTACAAGCTGAGAAATGATTTGCTCATTAGTTCTTTTGTTTCCTCTTCCTTCTGCAAATGTGTGCTGGTTTGAAGGCAAACCAGTGGGAGAAATTAACCCCACACAAATATCTTGCAAGAGATTTCAAGTTGGAGTTACCATTTAATAGGAAAACTACAATAAAGGAGATAGTGCAGAAACACTGGCTTAAACTGACAAATCAAGAGTACAATCTGGCCCCTGTTGGTCAGGGGTGGTGGTCGCAGTCCAATTAAGCAATGGTTGCAGTGCTGTTGAAATGATGGTTGTGGTCTTGTTGGAAACAGTGGTCCTGTGGAAATTCAGGGTCCCCTTTGGATGTGCAGTGGTGGTAGTGGTGGTGTCCCAAGTCCTCAGACCTGAAGGTTATATGTGGTCAGGTTCAGGTGGTACCTCCTCCAGGCTGGGGAGTTACACAGTGGAATGATGTAATTATATGAGTAATAGAATATTTTTGGAGTCCTTGCAGCTGTGAGTTCATGATGGCCCATTAGCAGGGACGACCCCCTTCAAAATGGGTGCGACTGTGTTGGTATCACAGCTGGATCATTGTGAAGATGAGGAAACACTGCCTTGCAGGGTTTAGGTGTGCACTGGGTGGCTGTTGCAAATGACCCACCATTAACAGCTTGCCAGAAATAAATGGTTTGGTTATACCTATATTGGCACACTTTCTCCTGTAACCAAGCCCTAATTTTTTAACAAAAAAAATCATCACAGCAGAGTGGGCTAAAGTTGGGGCACAGGCTGACCTGTCAGACTCCAACCCATAAATTTCAGTAGTTTTTAATTTAATCATCATAACAATAAAAAAGGGCTTTGAAGCAGAATGTCTCTCAATTGCAACAACATCTGGCATGTTTGTGTCCTGATGGAGGATTGGCAGCCATCACCCATACAGGACAAATAAGATCATGGCTGGCCATGAGAGGGGAGCTCTTTCCTAAGGCCTGAGCAGAGAATGTTAAAAGGTAGCATCATCAGGTGATAAGTTGCCATTGCCTTACGCTCTGGCAAATCACACATGGTACAAAAGGAAGGTGAGAGGAGAATAACTAAATCTCAGGAATGCAGCTGGAGGGCCGTGGGGGAACCCAAATGGCTTAATGAAACTTTAAGCTTGAAACTTTGTTTTTTCAAGGCTTGTGTTTTGAAGTTTTTGAGGAAGCTGAGTAATGATAGTGAAGTGCCCCTGGGTCCTCTGCTTTCAGTGTAGGCTCAGAGGAAACACCAGAATAAACCTAGGATTAATCTCTTCTAGTTCTTGGAGGGATTTCAGACCTAAGCTATTACAAAACTACAGGTGCCAGAGTTACATGGCTCTAGTGAAATACCCTTCATGAAGCAGAGGGATTTCCTGGGCAAGATCATTCCTGCACACTTAGGGCAGGATAGAAGAGGTTTGGCATTGCACCGGCATGGATTACAAATATGTATGGTGAGAAGGACATGCGGAAAGGAAAAGACCATCATTTTATTGTTAATTTCCCTGTCTGCTCCAATGCTGAAATGATAAGGACAGAACAAATCTCCAGGCAGATATGGGTAAAGATGGATTGTGCTGACAGGGGACACCACATCAGACTCCACTCTTGTCCTGTCCTCCTTCTCCAGCAACGTGATGTGATCCATTTGCTGTTGGATCCACTTGAAGCCAGAGCTGTTAATACAACTCTGCAAGGGCAAGCTTGCACTTTATGATGTGGTGCTCCTGTGTTTGGCTGTCTATATGCCTCCCCTTTCAGGTTCACAGTGACCATACTCCTGCAGGACTCCAGGTGTTGCTGTGGGTCTGAGCTCACCTCTACTATATCTGAACTGTGCATCAGAGTAAACCCCTGGATGACCACAAGCCTTTTTCCAACCTCACTCATCCCAGCATCACAGCTTTGTAATGGCCTTAGGCCAAGCTCTCAGCTGGGTCAAATGGGCACAGCCTTGACCTCCAAAGGGCTGTGGCTCTCCCAGCAGCAGAGGGTTTGTGATCATTGCTGATTTAAACAATATTCAATTGCAGTATAAAACATGCAAAGAAAGAAGTAAATTAAGCTATTTGTAAAAAAAATCCCACCAAACCACAAACAAAAACCCCCCAAACCTGTGTGAAAAGCATTTGAGCTGTATGGTGTCCTCATCTTCAATAAAATACCCTGTAATACAAAACTCAGTGTGTGCACTAATGGCAATGATACCTATAGGACTGCACCTCTTTTTAGGCAGTTTTACATAATATTTTTGCTATACAGCACCCAAACCCTCACATGGTGCAACATAATACCATATTTTTCACCTTTCTTTCTGCGACATGGCACAGGATGTATCCTTCTTCTGTGGACAAAGAGGTAAAAGGGTACCCAAAAAGCATTGCTGGCTGCAGAAAGAAGTCCAGCACAGCAACCTGCTATTGTTATTATTCAAACAGTTCCATACCACCTAAAGAAAGCACTGCATGAAGCGAAAAACCTGACATGGTTCCAGCCAGGCCAAGTAGGGCAAGCATTTTATTCCCTCCCCAGCCTTGACAGAACACATACACCAAATTGACAGTGATCCTCGCAGTCCAACTTTGGGTTGATGACTAAGGAGAGCCCTGCATGCGCTCCATGTTGAACCAGAAGGATTTTGCTTTGGGCAAACCAGTGTGAAGAGAAGTACAAATTCACCAGGCTGGAAAGGAGAAGTGAATAGGTGGATTTATGGGTGGACACCATTTGTTTGGAAGAGAAGTGGTAGAGGGAATGTCAGGGAGATGAGGAGCTAGACACTGCTAGTAAGGTTTTAATGGCTGGTTTTGAGTTATGATCTTAAGCAGTGGATGACACAGACTCTGCCCTGTTTTCTGAGCTACTGAGAGACCATGCAGGGTAAGCAGAAGATGGTTGTGTCCAGCTCCAGAGGTAATCACGAGGGAATCTCACTCTGCTTCCCAGAAACCACAACCCTCACACTGCATGTGATAACACAAAGAAACCATATAAAGCAGAATTTTCATAGTCAACTGAGGAAACCTCAACAATGTGCCAACCTTTCAAGGTTTGTCTAGGACTTGCCATCACCACCAGACCTCAGGGAGTCACACATAGGACATCTCCATCTGTCTCTCAGCTGTGATGCTGAGTGATTAGTCTTTGCTGCAGAGAACTCATTTAGTCCTCACGCTGGAGGATGCCCTGTTTCAGTGAGTAGAAAGACACAGCAGCAATGACGAGAACCGTTGAATCCCAGGCTATCATGTTTGGATACCGAGCTCAGAGGATCTGACCTGTCATTCTGCAGCAAGACCTTGAGCCAGGGCCATGGAGATCAGCGAAAATAGGAGAGCAAGAGAGAGCAGCAAATGTTTCATTCTTTCAGTCGCTGAAGCCTCAGGGGCAATAACTATCCCAGCCTTTCGCATGGAGGTTGATGATGAATGGTTTTATTACCAATGATAATTTAAACCATGTGCAAAGTTTACCATGTTTGTCTCCTTGCCCTCATTTGTGGGAGCTCTGTTTTAAGTATGCTTTCACCATTCACCTCCAGTGTTGGGATGAGTGAAGCAGTACAACATGACAGAGGACTTTTCTTGTTCCCTTTCTGAAAAGCTCTCATGGATTTGGGGAACATTTATCTCCCCTTATTGTGACTTTTTTTTCCCTTCTCTTGCTTCTTAAGAAACTGCCAGACATCTTAAACACATTTTAAAATACATGTTCTCCACTGTAATCTATTATCTAAAGTTCCCATGTGGGCTCCACCATCAGAGACTATCAGATTGATACCATTGTTGCACAGGGCCCCAAGGATGGGATGGGTTGGAAACAGAGTTATTACACATCCTCTGTGTTTCTACCTTTATTGAAAAGCAGGAATGGGCTGTGTCAGGTGTATGCAAGATACAAAGCAATGATCAAGTTACATGGGATAACAGATGGTGAGATGGAGACCAGTGAGGTGAAAAAAAGGGGTAGCACAGAGGTTCCTCCAAAAGAGCTTTCTCATTGTTTTGAGCTGTTTGTGTGCTGGAGATTTCTGGTTTATTAAAAGGGGTTCATGTTCGAGATAGGTGCAATCTGAAATCTGAATTCTCACGCACCTTGGAGGGGTTTGAATTTAGACCTGTATGCAAACCACATCCTGCGTAATCCAGGAGCTTAGAACAGAGAAAGGTGGTGTGTCAAGAGGTAAATCACGAGGATTCATAAAGGCAAGTTGTGCTACTCTTGTTACCATTGGTCAGCGAAATCAAAAGGGGCCATTCCCTTGCTGGGCTGATCAGCAGCATGGGTTTCTGGAGGAAATACACACATACGAGTGTAAAGTATGTGTTCTGTGCATGGTCTTGCATTAAGCTTTTTAGCGCACAGTGTATGTTGTGCGTCTAAAGTGATCCACGGAAACAGCTCTGGCTGTGCTCATCAATGACTCATGCAGTATTTGCAAAATATCCTAAGTAACCAGACACAGCATTATCAAACCATCGCATTACTATTTGGAGGCTGGTTCTTGTAGTGGAGTGCATAGTTTTGGTAGACACTTCCTTCAGAGCCTTGGATGAATATTGGTGCTGGTCTGGTGCTGGTCTGAAACTCTCTCCCCCCTGACCGCCCCCAAACTCGTCAGGCCAGCCCAGTCTTGGGGGGCTTCAGAGGGGAGATGTTTCAGAAACCAGGCGAGAGATCCACAGAGGCTCAGTTTCCTTATGTTTATTCTCAGGGATGAAGGAGGAAAAAGAGGAAGAACAATGGTGGAGCAGGGTTTTGTCTGGGGTTTGGTAGGTGTGGGTTCTTGGCCCTGGGCCAGTGGGATACAGAAAGGAAGGAAGGGTCAGGCTAACATAGTTACAGCTTGTGGGGGTCTCTTGGGAGGATCATACCATTCCCCAGGGAAATGTAACACCGGTCTTAAAATCATAGAACAGCTTGGGTTGGAAGGCACCTTTAAAGGTCTTCTAGTCCAAAACCCCTGCCATGGCAGGGACACTTTCCACTAGATCAGATTACTCAGAACCTCAGCCAACCTGGCCTGTTTCTGGGGATTGGGCATCTACTACCATTCTGGGCAACCTGTGTCAGTGTTTTACCACTCTAATTGTAACATATTTCCTCCTTATATCTAGCCTGAACCTCCACTCTTTTACTTTAAAACCATTACCTCTTGTCTTATCACAGCAGGCCCTGCTAAAGAGCCTGTCCCCATCTTTCTTATAAGCCCTCTTTAAGTATTGAAAGTCTGCAATAAGGTCTCCCTGAAGCCTCCTCTTCTCCAGGCTGAATAACCTCAACTCTCTCAGCCTATCTTCCTTGTAGAGGTGCTCCAGCCCGCTGATAATCTTTGTGTCCTTCTCTGGACCCACTAAAAGGTTCATATCTTTCCTGTACTGAGGACTTGTTCCCTCATAACTTTTCAGACCCCAAGAAAATGAACAAACTCATTTCTCATCCTGCCAATCTGCATATTGGGTTCCTGCAACTCTAATTGGCACAGCAAGGAAGTGGCAGAGCTGTATCTTAGGGCAGTGTTAAGCTCTCAGTTTCTAGCAGGAGATTGCATTTTACCCACATCATCACAGAAAAGCTTTGATTCCTGGCTCTATTAGTCAAACTCATGCTGAAGTAGCTCAGCACATCCTCTGTGCAAGACCTGCAACCCCAGCTGAGGTGTAGGCAGCATATCTTGCAGGCCACCTCCAGCTAATAGCAAGCAGATGGAAGTCCACTGAGACCCAAACCATCAGAGCCACTTGCCTTTGGTCTGGTTTTCCAGCAGAACAGGGTAATGCTCATTCAATTTAACTCTTTCGGGTTTTGTCCAAGCAGTGAAATGTGGGAAGAGGTCCACCAAAGCACTTAAGTGAGATGCTTGAGGACCTTGGTATATCTTTTACCCAAAGTACAGGCTGCTTTTGTGACCTCAGGCAATCATTAAGTGTAGGTAGTTTCCCCATCAGTGCTCTGCACTGCCACAGTAGCTGCTGTTTCTTTACTGCACTCTGTCATTAACAGCAGTTAATCATTGTATAGAAACAGCACATAGAGGAGAGCCTGAAGCAAGGTAAAGATGGAAGACAGAGAGCTATACAAAATTTTATCTCTTCCTTCTAAGTTACCATCTCTGCTGGTTTCAGCTAGGCTAGAGTTAATTTTCTTCCCAGTGGCTGGTGCTGTGCTTTGGATTTGTGCTGAACATAGAGTTGATAATACAGACATGTTTTTATTACTGCTGAGCAGAGCTTACACAGACCCAAGGCCTTTTCTGCCTTTTTACTGCTACCCTGGAGAGGATGATGGGGGGGTGTGGGAGGTTGGGAGGAGACACAGCTGGGACAGGTGACCCAAACTGACCAAAGCAGTATTCCAGACCGTATGACATCATGCTCAGAATATAAAGTGCGGGGAAGAAGAAGAAGGGGAGGGGGGTGGTATTTGGAGTGGTGGTGTTTGTCTTCCCAAGTAATTGTTAAGTGTGACGGAGCCCTGCTCTCCTGGAGATGGCTGAGCACCTGCCTGCCTATGGGAAGTGGTGACTTAATTCTTTGCTTTGCTTGTGTGCATGGTCTTTGCTTTCCCTAATAAACTGTCTTTATTTCAACCCATAAGTTGTCTACCCTTTCAGTTCTCTACCTGATCCTGCACTGGTGGAGGAGTGAGCGAGCGGCTGCCTAGCACTTAACTGCTGGCTGGGGTGAAACCACAACACCATCTCACAAGAGGGAAGGCTGTCATGAGAGATGGTCACATCACTAGTTTCTGCAGTTTATTCTCCATCATTTTCACGTATACCTAAGGGAGAGGTTTCTCATTCCCAGTATTCTCTAGTGCGTATTTTATAGCCTTGGTGGCTTTAGTGCTGAGGTATGTGACACTTGTGTGGCAAACATCATTTATTTATCTTGCTAGATATGTGCTGGGTCCAGATGGGGTCAGGTCACTGCACCAAGTTCTCAGCTCTGGAGCATTTTGTGTCCTTCCATGTCTCCCCAAGGTCTGAGTTCAGGAAGATAATCTTCCTTGTCTTGAGGTTCTTCTATTGAGGTAGGAGGGAGGATTAGTTAGGCTTCCTCATTTTCAAGCAAGCTGAGGCTGTTTGCAGTGAATTTGCTCCAAGATCCCTTCTCAAGGTCCTGCATGCAACCAAACACATTTGGCTACCCCTAGTGGTTCACTAACAAATTTCGTAACGAAACACTTTGGAAAAAAAATGAAGTATGATCCCAGAGAAAGAAATACTGCAAAGGACAAAGGGATTCAACCCGAATGCAAGCTGTTGATCAGAGCTTTGGAAGGAATGAGGCACACAAACATAGTCCCAGGCACTGGGTGAAGATTTCTCCTATTTCCTTTGTACTTAAGCATCATGTGGAGGTAGAGAACATGGGACGCTCATGCACTGCACACACACCTCTCTAAACAGAAAAGATATACTATAAGCAGGGGGGGAAAAAAGGAAGAAGAGGTTTTCTTGCTCTCATCTTTGGTTTCTGCCTTACATCAAGCAATAAGTTGAGTTCTCTGGGGTCCAGACCTACTCAATCTCATGGCCTCTACTTCTTGGTAGAGGGCTAGACAAAGAGTTACAATTTCATTTCCTCATCACCGCCAAAGAACTACAAGCTGATCTATAGACTGACTTTTCAGCCAGAGCCCAGATCTGTTCCCTAGAAAATCTCTTGTGTGTTATTTCCAACCTCTCCAACAGACTCTTAGCCCTCAGGAGTCACTGCAATTCCTGCTGTGTACGTGGGAGAAGTGATGTCAGGATGTAGGAAGGCCAGGCAAGGAAAAATCACTTCTGGAGGGTTACGGTGTGTTTTTCCCCATGGGACCATTGCAGCACACTTATGTTCAGACATCTGAGTATGTAGGCAGCTCTGCCTGGGGGAAGTATTTCTTGAGATGGGCTTGTGTTTGAGGTAGGAGGAATAAAATAAGGCTATATCAGTGTTTGGGCTTATCTGCTTAGATTATGACTGTGATCCTAAGAGCAAATCTAGAAAATTCAGAGTGGGAAAAGGAGAGAGAAATCATATCCCTGGCACTGAATTATAGCCCTGGTCCCCAGTAAACCCTGCTTACCACCTTGATGTTCTTTGCCCTGGCATTGCAATGGTTAAAAATGACAGCTAAATACAAACTGCTGAAACACTACCTCTAGTAGGCAATGGCTGTCATGTGCTCAGCCCTCATCTGAATTCATCCACAACTCACTAGAGGACCCAAACAAAAGTTTATTGCACTCCAAAATCACTGTCAGCACACAGAAAGTGTTGTGTATGACATATTTGTGACACAGGTCAAAAATCTGGAGAAACAATGGGTCAAACCACTGCCAAATGACACACAATTTGTAATAGGAATGAAAGATGTAGGAGTCTGAAAGAGAAGGCTCATGTCACTTACCAACAGTCGGATTTTTCTCTGGTCTGTTCAGATTTTAGTATTGCTCCCCAACATGTAAAATTTGTAAAGAGGAGAGTTTCTGAATTATGAAAAACTGGTGAAAATGCTGAGCATGGTGGCCTGGAGACAATGAAAGAAGTTACTCTGCCTGCTGCATCAAGGGCCAGGCTGTCTGACACACAATGAAGCACAGGGACTGAGCTTGTCCTCTGTGATGCTCAGCACTGAAGCAAAGCCCATAGGAGCACATCCCTGGAGAGTCCCTTTTGTGGTTCATGGAAAGAAAGAGATGTTTCCAGAGGAATGGGCTGAAATGCTCTCTGACGTTGTCTCTGTTGGGTCAAGGGTGCTCCTGACTTTAGTTAGCTACTTGAGCTTGTGTAAAATGAAATCTAAAAATCCACAGATCTAAATTGAAAGACTAAAGGATAAGTCAAGGTAGAGCAGAGAAGGTGGAAGTAGTCAGTGACTGGCTGGAGGAGGAGGGGGTCATAAGTGGAATGATAGACTGGAAGTCAAAGGCAGGAACATAATGGGGCTGGGGAGTGAAGGAGACAGGNATAAAGAGGAGAACAATTCTTCACAGCCATCCCCAGCTGTCCAAATCTCTAAATTGTGAACCCCTGTGCTCCCATGAGAACTCTACCAAGAGCTGTGAGAGTAGGAAAAGTGAATTCCCACCTATGTGAAAGTGCAGAACAGACAGGAAGCTTACCAGGTACCAACAGGATTCCAAAAAAGCCATGGGAAAAAAAACGGACGGAGAGATCCTACTAGGTGGAAATACAGAGATGAGCTAGTTGCATGGGACAGAGGACTCAGAAAAATATGCAGCTGAATCCCAGCACCCAGATTTCTGGGAACAGATGTACTCTCAAGAACACACCAGAAAGCTAGAGGTGCCTACTGCTGGCCAAATACAGTCAAGGATATCTGAGGACATCTGGTGAGCAGATGTTGTTATACAGGCAAGGAAATGCTGGCCAAGCAACAAACAAAGACAACGAAAATGTACAGCATCCCCAGGAGATTTTTGAAGGAACAGGAAAGGACCTTTTCATCACAAGACACACAAACTACCTCATCATTGCAGACAAGTGTTCAGACCAAGAGGTGGCAGCTGAACTGTCAGATGAAACACAATAAAGCAAAGGAACATTTCACCAGGTGCCTTGTTTGACTTGAAGTAACTGCATGACTTTCCCAAGAAGAGAAATCCTGTCCCGGCACATTGCCCTCCAACCATGACCAAA
>WEIT01040858.1:0-13208 GCA_013389985.1 Dryoscopus gambensis
ACATGCGAGATTCTTGAAAATGAAATCTGGATGTTTTTCTGTTCCTTACCCAGATATTATGTAATTTCTAGTACTGAAGAGCCTAGTCGTTTCTACAACAGTAATTAACATCATCTGACAACCAATATTACAGGCTAGCTCAGAGTTACATGCCATGCATTGACTTTATGCCAAAAAGAGAAATAGTCAATAAAATTAACCTGATTTCTAGGAACAGTAGACCTAACAGCACTAGTAATATTGTGNGTTTATCCTATTTTGCGTTTAGTGACAATTAGTTTGGAGGCTGTGAGCCACGGGACTCACTTGTTTAAAAGTCAGCGCTAGTGGTGTATGTATACAGAACATCTCCTGGTGGCATTCAGTTTGTTTGGAGGAAACTTCCAGTTAGTCTGTCCAAGAGAGAACTGTACTTTTGTGTAGCAAGTTCTGAGTTTGTTTTGAATTGGTGGTGAAAGCCTATTACTTGGTTTACTAGAATTATTCATACTCAACTTACTTATATTGCTGTAAGCCACTTGTCTTTATAGCCACCTCTTCTTAACTCCATTTGGCAGTGATAAAATATTCATACATCTTGTGCTATTTTCTTCTCTTTTGGCAGAAGGTGATGTCCATTTTTCAAACTAACNACTTACTTTATTAGTTGAAGCACACATCAACAATTTTCAGATAGCATTAGTGCATGCAAAGATTAGTGGTGTGCTTGTCTTTTGTATATGTGAAATGCCAAAATTTTGACGTAAACACATGCTTTCACTGCCCTGATTTACAAAACGTAATCTGAGAAGCATTTTTAGGGATTCTTTTAAACAATATAGTTAATTTATGCCCTGACAGAACAGATTAATCTTTTTGTCTAAGTTTAATATTTAAAGAAAATTTGAGAAAAATAAAATTAGTTTAAAGATTCCAAGTGCTATTAATTTATAACAAATAAGATTTATATCTACATGAGGATATCTTAAAATGTTTTCATTGATAAGAAGAGTTTATAATACTGTGGAAGGTGTGGTGTGATTGTTTAACAAAGATATAAATTGCAATGTCCAGATTGCAGTGTTCAGATTGGCTTTCAAAGTCTTTAAAATGTTATGTACATAAAAATTACATTGTTGATTTGAGCAGGTTCCTAGAATACATCTGAGTAGTTGATTGGCATCGTTATCACGTAGGTCTTATGTGGAAATTTGAAGAAAATAACTGAATTTACTATGACTTAAAATTTCCTCAAGTCTTACATCAGTAAATTGGATTTTATAAGTGTGTTTCTTATATTATTCCATTATTAGCCATCATTAGTAAATATTTTCAAAATAATTCCTTGAAGTTTTTCAGGGTTAGATAAAGGCTAGGCTGTTCGGTCACATTTCAGTATTTTATGAAAAATCCTTGCTTATTGTGATTCAATTTTGTTTACTTATTTTAACAAAGTGGTAGCTACTGATTATCCATTGGATCAAATGTAAGTAATTGTGTACATCACAAATGGTTACTGTAATCATTTTATAAAATGGGATTTTTTTTTTCTCACATATTAGGAAGTGATATAGGAAAATACTGTGTTGAACATTAAATAATTAAGTGTAGTATGCTTAAATACCAGATGACTCAGGATAATCTGTCTGTTCATAAAATAGAAAGTATAAATATATTTAACTTTTTTTTTCCTGTGAGTAGATTCAGCACCAGTAGTACGTGTTGACAAAGCAAAACCATGGAAGCCCTTTCCCTGGCATCCATTTGCCAAGGTCTTTTGTAGTTACTTCTATTACAATCTTTATCCTTGTGGCTTTCATTTGAATTCCTGTATTTTAGTAGGATTTCAGATCAGTGGATGCATATTAAAACTGTGAAAATACTTTATTTTCTAATCACATGAATCTGTTGTTACCAGGCAGCATGGTATGTTGTTGTTTTTTCTTTCTGAACAGATTATTATGCTCTTTCTGTACAGAAAAGATACTGAGGTGTTAAGGCATGCACTTTTTATTTACATTTAAGACACTGTTCCACTCTCTCTTAAGATTCTGTCACTCTAAGCCATCCTTTCACTTCAATGTCAAATTGTTTAAGGTCAGTTTGGATACATCAAGGCAGCCTCTTCTGTCTGCTAGTTTTAGTCCTGCTTATATTCAATATCCTATTTCATAGCACTTCTCATGGTCCAGTTAGTGCTTGTGTGAAACATGAAGGTAGAAGTAAATGTATTTGTTGACATGTTTGAAGGGTACATAATACACTTTTTCATGTGTGGAAAGTACATATAATTGTATGCATTTGTGTGTTTTTACAAAGACTTCATCTTCAGTTTGAAAGAAGGGCAGAATATGTTTATATTTGTGCAATCATTTCCTTTCCTCATGCACTCTTCCACAATGATTGCTTGCTGTTCTACTTGCTTTTTATAGTAACCAGTAATATTCTGTTCAAAACCAACCTCTGTCGATGCAAAGAAAGCTAAATTTAAAAGCAGCCTCAGTTACGGAGGTTCTTATACTCCCCGGCATAAAGTCTGTACACTCTGTTTATGCATTTGACTTTGAAATTCTGTGTTTTCCTTGTAACTCAGTGCTTCTCTGTGATTCTCTTGAGTTTATGCCATGAAGAGGGAAACAAGAAGTTATCTATTAGTCTTCAGATGGCTTTTGCTGAAAGGGCCTCTGGTCTCAGACTTGTAGAAATGTTTGAGCTAAGGTATGCTTGGACTTTCATAGCTGCTGCATGGCTGATGCTGCAACAGCTTCTCAATCTTTGCCTCAGCCCTCCACTGACTAAAATGGTTTGTCTAAAATGGAGTGATTTAGCAGTGCAGTTGTATCAAATCTAAGACTTAAAAGTATCAATTAAAACTTAATAGCTTTTTAGCGCAAGTGGTGAGCGTGTGGGGCTGGGTACAGGATCTTAATTTTGTTTGTTTGTTTGTTTCCTCTGAATTGCTTTGCGGGGGGGCGGGTAACCCTTCTTTACTGGATGATGAACTGAACATACATAAAATCTCTTTCTGATACATCCCTGAAAAATATGATGGATTCCGGTGTTTTACTGCTGCTCCTCGCAAAGCTAAAGTGAGTGTTCAAAGCACTTGTTCTGAAAAGTGATTGTTTTTTGACAACCTTATAATTTCAAAAACTCATGCAAAATTCCTTCATCGTTTGACTCACAACATAAATACCAGATGACTCAGGATAATCTGTCTGTTCATAAAATAGAAAGTATAAATATATTTAACTTTTTTTCCCTGTTAGTAGATTCAGCACCAGTAGTACATGTTGACAAAGCAAAACCATGACTTTACAACAGTAAAGTCATGTAGGCATGTCCACTTCTCTTAGCAGCTTCTCTTATGTCTGGGGTAATCCAGCCTAGTCTTCTGAATTTCAACAGGAGTTGAATGGCTTTAATTTTGAAGAAAATTAATAAAGCTGTTCTTTAGTAAATATAATAAGCTGTATTGTTTGTATTAGAAGGGGTTCTACAATCATACAAAGCTTCTATAATCTTCCCTAGCCATTTTCCTATCAGCATTTTCAGTAACTCTCTAAATTGTGTTCTTGCATGCCTTTAGTGTCATCTCAGAAAATACAGATTTTTGACAAAAGTGGAACTAATCTCAATGTAGTCTATAGGCCAGCTGTTGAGCACTGAGCATAAAGCTAATTACTGCTTAAAGTCTGTGAAATAGCAAATTTATGCCTAAAACTGATCTTTATAATAAAGAGACTAGAAGTAATGAGAGAGAAATTGTGGTTGGAGAGTTGTTCAGCTTGTATTGTTGTTGTGGGCATCTCTGCACTATAGTTTTGTGCTGTGTTGTGTTAATTCTGCTTCCCTTTCAGTTCCTTTAATTTTACATACCTGTTCCTCATGCAGACTTCTTCCAGTTATGTTAATTTTTCATAGCAAAATGGAAAAACTGTGGGGACCCAGCTGTGCTGGTGAAAGGTGAATCAGTTATTACCTCAGCAGAACTGTTTCCTTTTAAAAACTTAAAGACTTGTGCAAAACTGAGTAATTATACTCATTAGTGTAAATTCTGAGTGCTTTCTTGTTGTATGTTGAATTAAATTACAAAACTGATAATTTTTCTTATATAACTTCAGTTTGCAGTTGCTCCCACAGGAAAAAACACCTGTATGGAGTACTTGGGTACTTTTTGAGAGCAGAGGGTAGATCAGAGTTGACCATGATATGCTCAAGCTTGTGTTTGGTTGGCATACTTGCTCAAAAAAATTATGCAGTGCTGCTGAAAGAGCCTGTTTCGCTTCCCCTGTGTGCACACAGAAGCTCGGGTCTGGTCACCAAAGGGTCTGGGGACAGGGACAACAGTTGGTTGTAGTGCCAGTTACTGCCCCAGGCCACCTGACTGGCTGCATGAGCTCCCGTGCTGCTGGAAACCAGGTGGCAAGTAAGCTCTCCAGCTGGGTTGTGCGTTAGGACCATTGCCTTCGGCGGAAGTGATCTTACACAAAGCCTTAAATTCATTAGGATGTGGCAGCACAAGATTTTTTTTTTCCGTTGCCCACCGTTAGAAACTGAGCCAAGGCTGTCAAAAGTAGTCTAAATTAGATTGATGACAGAGGTGGTAAAATTAATTTGTCCTTAGCTATTTTTTGTTCTGAAGACTTTTGGAGGAGAATAAAGTTCTGAAAAGGATTTTTCATCTTGAACAGCAAGGTGCTGAATTATTTTTTAAACTTCCTTGCAGTCTTCTACCTCAAATTTTAATTTAGACAAGTAAATTTAATCTCTCCTTCACTGTAAGGAAGGTGTAGAGTTTAGAGGAGATTGATCTTGATCTGTTCCTCCCGTAGGTTGTTTGTCTGCTGGGCCAAAGCTGAAATTCAGCAGCCAGCAGCTTGGTGACCAGCACAGCTTCACTGTGGTTCAAACTTTTCTATCGATGAATTAACTTCTCTGCTTGTTATGGTATGCAAATTGCTATACAGAATTGTGCAAATGCCCCCAAAAATATTACCTGGTAGCTGTTTGAATATGTATATAGCTTCCAACATACAAAGCATTGAGGGATTTATTTTGCCTTCTGCAAGTAAGGATTCTTTTCATAGCATTCCCCTTGTGATTCTCAGATGGACTGTCATACACTTCGTTGTAAGCAGTGCAAATCTGATTTTGTTTTGAATATGTCAGTCTTTCTGTCAGTGGCTGGCTCTAGCAGATGGGGACACAGATTGTAAACAAAGTGTGAGAGAGCATGCTTTTATGTAGAATATGTCAAAGAGTTACTTACTCTTGCAGACTGCCTTCTGCATGGGCACACTAACTTCAGTTTGACTTGTATGGAACAATGAAACTGCAGCACTTCAGAAGTGCTATGTTGGGCCCTTTGGCTAGCAAATCCCAAGCCAGAATAAAAGGTGTAAAGATGGGCATTACTGGAATTATTTTTGTTGCAGCTCTGAGGTGATTACTGTCAGGCATGGACAAAAGGTCTCTGTCTCTCAGTGTTTACTTTACAAGGAATTCTGGCTTTAATAGTAAAATGTATAGTGTTAGAAAAAGGCTTGTGTCTTCTAATCTTGGCTTTTTATTTTTCTGAAGGCTGTTGTGATTGTTTGTGGAGATGAATAGAATGTTTTTGTCAGGCAGTACTCTCAAAACTGCAAGAATTACCCTTCATCTGGACAGTCTTCATATTTTCACGCTTGCTCAAAGCCACTTGGGATAGGAGAGCTAGGGGAGGGAGGAGGCAGGGCTGTCAACTGGGTATTCGTGAATCAACCCTAAATTCCTAGTATCATGATGGAGAGGTTTTCCATAAACAATTTAGAGAAATTTATATATTAGCTATTTTAAAAGTAACCTGTGAGGTAAACCCTGCTTTTCTTATTTGTGGCAAGAAAGTAAGTTGCACATCTAGAGTAAAATTGTTACACTGTGTGGTGTTCTTCACTTGAACAGGGAATTCTGAAATCAAAGTGTAGATGGTAAAAGTAGCAACAGTGCCAGGGAATTTGAGTAAACAAATTACTAGGAGGTGGAAAAAATCATTAATGTCCAGGAAGTCAGTGGCTGATAGAGATAAGAGGCTGAATAAAAGTTAAGTTGCTTTAATTCAGTACAAATGAAGGCTTTATGTTATTGGTTGACACTGTGGGAAATTTAGTTATTTGGCACCTGGATAAGGTAACAGATAAGAAATAAATGTACACTGTATTTTCAAAAAGGGTTAGTCTTAGGCAAAGGGCATTACTTCCTTGCATAGAATGCAATGACTTTCTGAACAAGTATGTAAATATAGACTGTGAGTAGGCTTTCCTTGCAGTTTGACATGAAGACCCTGAGCCTTGCTCCTGGTGGCATGCAGGATACTCTGATCATTAAACCCAGTTTAAGGGTATGATTTGTCTATGAAGCATTTTATGAAATTAATTAGAAGGAAGTTACCTGGATATTTTGAGACATTTTTCTTGAGCTTTACTATTTAGAAGCAAGTCTGTTTATAATGACTGTGATGCATCATATATTTGTGGTTTAGAATTCCCTTGGTATTTATTGGTGCTCATATCTTCCTGTTTTATTGTGCTGGACTTTGTGAAGGGAAAGATAAAAGTCAAGTGTCTGCAACATACTAAGTTCCTAATTCATGATGTGTGGTGGAGGAAACTTGTCCAGTGGTTAAAGCTGTCCACTTGTGTTAAAACACAAGTTAAAACAAAATTAAACCTTCTGGATTGGTTAATACAGTGTTTTCTAACAAGGGATGTGACTCAAAAGCCTGTCCTTGGACGGTCAGTAGAACAGTGAGTGCTCAGTAGCTTCATTCCTTTTGGCTCATTGCTGTCTGTGAGTCATTAGGGTAATTTTTGTTGTCAGATCTGAGTCCTCATCAAGTTCAATTTGGGTGGTACCTAGCTAGTTTATTTTTCATGCTTGTGGAATGCAGCTTCTTTAAGGATGCCACCTTATTTGAAGTGTTTGGGACGATGTGACTTCCACTTAATACTTTAGAAGAATTTCTGAATATTTGAATTTTTTAGATCAGAAAATGGAATGTGTTCTTGAAATGTTACATAATAGTTACAGTGAGTCTTCCAGGCTGTATTAGTATAAGAGGAAAGAGTATTGCTGCCACTTGATAGGGTTGTCTGCTCCCCCTCTGATACCTGGCTTAAAGATGTAAAGAGCAAACTTCCTGTCCTGGGACAGTTCTCAGATTTTTCAGGTAGACAGCAGTGAAGTTGCAACAAGAAGTCGAAAGGTAATCAAGAGACACTTCAGGAGCTTGGGATGACTGGTTAAGAAATCAGAGGGACAAGTAGGTTTTTTCTCCTTTTTCTTTCCAGTTGCAGGGAATGATGAGGGAAGAAACAGGAAGAGCTGGCAGATCAATACTTGGCTCTGAGCCTGGTGTCACTAGCAGAATTTTTTTTTTTTTTTTTTTTTTTTTTTTTAAAAATCAAGGGCCTGCTTGTGACAGACAGGGTACACCTGTCTCAAAAAGGGAAAAGTATCTTTGCAGAGGAGTTACCAGGTCTTCTAGAGAGAGCTTTAAACTAGATTTGAAAAGGGAAAAGGATAAAACCAGGGGGCAGCATGCTGATGTTTGAGGGGTGGTGTGCTAGTGAGGTCCTTCGATCTATCTCAGTGGAGGTAGGGGAGGGAGATCCATGTGGCAGCAAAGGGGTCACTGATGTGTTAGAAACCACAGAATTGTCTGGTCACATAGGAATTGGGGCTTCTAGCCCAAGAAAAAGGTGGTGGGATCAACAGCCCAACCAAGTGCTTCTGTATGAATGCATGCAGCACAGGCAGCAAGGCAGCCAGTCACAGGCCACCTTCCCCAGGGCTCAGTGATGGAGCCTCTTCTGTTATATCTCTTCATCGATGACTGAGATGAGGGGATCAAGTGCTCCCTCAGTGAGTTCGCAGAGGACACTGAGTTGGGTGCGAGTGCCCATCTGCTGGAGTGTGGGAAGGCTCTGCAAAGGGATCCAAAGAGGCAGGACCAGTGAGCTGAGGCTCGTGGTGTGAGGTTCAGCAACATGAAGTGCTGGGTCCTGCACTTCAACCACAACAACCCCAGGCAGTGCTGCAGGTTGGGGGAAGAGTGGCTGGAAAGCTGCCCTCGGGAAAAGGGTGCTTTCCCGTGGACCTGGGGGTGCTGTTTCACAGCTATCTGAACGTGAGCCAATGTGTGCCCAGGCGGCCAAGAAGGCCAATGGCATCCTGGCCTGTATCAGCAATAGTGTGGCCAACAGGACCAAAGAAGTGATGGTCCTGCTATACTCAGCACTGATGAGGCCACACCTTGAATCCTGTGTCTGGTTCTGGGCTCCTCACAAGAGGAAAGACATTGAGGTGCTGGAGTGGGTCCAGAGAAGGGCAGTGGAGCTGGTTAAGGGTCTGGAGCACAAGGCTGATTAGGAGCAGCTGAGGGAGCTGGGGCTGTTTAGCCTGGAGAAAAGGAGGCTCTGGGGGACCTCAGTGCTCTCTTCAACTGCCTGAAAGGAGGTCATAGCCAGGTGGGGGTTGGCCCCTTCTCCCATGGAATAAGCTACAGGACAAGAGGAAATGGCCCTAAATTGCATCAGAGAAGATGTGGATTAGATATTAGGAAAACTTTCTTTACTGTAAGCATTGTCCTGCATTGGAATGATATGCCCAGGTAGGTGGTGGAATCAGTGTTTCTGGAGGTATTTAAAAGACCCTTAGACATGGTGATTAAGAAGATGATTTAGTGGTGGCCTTGATGGTGCTGTGTTAATGGTTGGACTCACCTTAGAAGTCTTTTCTAATCTAAACAATTCTCTGACTCTGTGATTTTACACTGAAATTTTGGGGTTAACTTGTAGCCTAAAATTGGATTTTAGTGAATCTCATCTTACGGTGTGCATTTTAATGTGTGTGTGTCTCACCATTACTGCTTTCCAGGTTTGTCCCGTGCGCCAATCTTAAGTGGCCAAATCTTTTATAGAAGATGGTGTTTGAAAGAGTGCAAAAATATTCTCTTGTGTTTTCAACTACTCTGTGTTGCTTGAGGCTAGTATTGAAATTTCTTTCAGTTCAAATGAAAGCTTATGTATTTGTAGAAGAGCAATATAATAGATCAAATAACTTCCATTTAACTAATCTTATCAGCAAATTCCACTGCTTTGTTTTCTTGGTGGTCTTGTGAAGTAAGCGTTAAATAAATTTAATGTTGGGGTCAGTACTTGCAGTGCCCTCAGCAGTCTGACACAGTTTTGCTGCAGATAATTCTCTTGAAAATTACTTAATTTTCCTAGCTTTGGTTTGATTTGATGTGGGCTAGTGCATCTTGTAATGCATTATGTCTAAATCATTCACAGTTGTATAAATAATAGCTTACTGAAATTAACTTTGTTTTTCACTGTATTTTTAATATCTGAAGGTGGTACAAATGTATTCCTTAACTTTCCTGTCAGTCATGTTTATAACTACTGTACCAGTGTACACCAGTCTAATCAAGCACGGGGAGCTGGAGTACCTCCTTCTAAATCGAAAAAGGGCCAGACACCTGGAGGTGCTCAGTTTGTTGGCTTGGAATTGTACAAACGACTAAAAGAATTTCTGAAGAACTACTTGACAAATCTCCTTAAGGTAAGATGGGGTGTGAGGTCGATCTGCACTTGTAGTAACATAAACGGGGGTGAGAAAAGCTGTATCAAACTTAGAGGTGTATGCAGCCGCTGGAAGTAAACTAAATGATCTTAAAATGTATT
This sequence comes from Dryoscopus gambensis, assembly GCA_013389985.1. Classification (NCBI taxonomy): domain Eukaryota; kingdom Metazoa; phylum Chordata; class Aves; order Passeriformes; family Malaconotidae; genus Dryoscopus; species Dryoscopus gambensis. Next base: position 9,705 of record WEIT01040858.1, read on the forward strand.
TTTGTCTCCACAGCCATTAGAATGTTTTGTTGGCTTTACCTCAGGCATAGATCAGTCTCTAAGTTTGTACCTGTGAGCTGCTTTTCCTCTTCAAGCCAAAACAACATTCCTGTGTTTTATAGAATTAATGTTACATGACATCTTAAGCTGTCCTGTACTTGAGCAAGAATAGCTAGACTTTCCAAGCAATTTACCAGCATATTAGGAATGCTGAAAAAATGGATGCCTATCATGTTGAAAATGCCTGATGATAGCCTTTATTTTAGTTTAATAAATAAACTGCTAGTAGAGCTGGATGTTGTCTTGCATCCAGAGGGACAGGGGTGTCTTCTGGAGCTTTATCTGTGCTGTGCATTTTTTTTCCCAGCGTTTCAATTTCAAAATCTCCTACTGGCTTTGTGCTTTAATAATGTAGAACCAAATGTATTAGCAGTATCTTTCCTGTAACTACATTGCATGGTGTAGATTTATTACATAGTCAGTTTGTATACCCTTATATATCTTGATTGTACCTTAAAATTGCCCAACAGTACTGGCAAACTTGTAATTTCAGGATGGTGAAGATTTGATGGATGAGAGTGTGCTGAAATTCTACACTCAACAGTGGGAAGATTATAGGTTTTCAAGCAAAGTATTGAATGGGATATGTGCCTACCTCAATCGACACTGGGTTCGTCGTGAGTGCGATGAAGGTCGTAAAGGAATATATGAAATTTATTCAGTAAGTAGCTTTTTGAAGTGAGTGATTTGTCCATTCCATCTGCCACGTTTGAATTATCATCCTGCACATCACTCCTAGAATCTTGTAGGAAATTCACAGAAGTTTTGAGGAAGTGGTCAAAGAGGCATTCTCCTTCCTTTCCCTTCTTCTACCCAGTATATTTGTAAAAATTCCAAGGGTCTAAGCCTGTGAGATGTTCAATCTGCCTTGTTTGAGGACTTCCAGTAGTAGACTGTTGAAGGTTATCTGTTCCTGAATATTTACTGCTTATAGTGTTATCTGTTTGCCTCAGTGTGGCCTTGTTATCCCGCTTAGAATTCAGCCAAGCATTTCAAACACCAAATGAAGAAGTAAATAGTATTTTTTTTCTGATGACTTCAATACATCTCTACAAATTTTTTAGCATCCAAACTGCTAAGATTCAGACAACATTTGGGTTTTAGTACAGTTCTGAAGATTTATATGTGATCTTGATAATTTTTTTAATGCAAAGTAATATAAATAAGAGAAGAACTTAAAAGAACTTCTGTATCTCAGATAGCTAAAAAGGTTTTTTTAAAATAAAGGATAATTACTGTCCTTACTGGTGAAGCATTAGGAAAGTGCTGTGCTCTTTTCCTGCTTCACTAAAATAACTTTGCGTATGTCAGAAAAACAGTTGGTGTCCTTAGTTCCCTTCCTCTTAACTTTACTAGCCTAATGCTGTAAAGGACTGTGTCAGCTTGGAAACTGCCAACATAAAAAGCTGTGTGTTCTCAAAGTAACTAAAAGTGGGTTTTGTTAGTTTCCAGAGTTGGCAGTGGATCCCCTGGTAGAAAAAGGAACAATTTAGTAAAGTTAGTAGTAAAGCAGGTTGTGATTTTAGTGTGAAAGAATCTCATTGCTTAAGAAATGTGTGTACCAAAATATAATTTTAAAAGTTCTGATTAGTTAGCGTACTACATCAGCTTTCCTTAAAGGGAGTTACCCTACATGTATATGTGTATATGTAATCATCTTCTCCCTTCTTTTGCTTCTAGCTTGCCTTGGTGACCTGGAGAGACTGCTTATTCAGGCCATTAAATAAGCAGGTATATACATAAATATATTAAATCTGGAGTGTTATTTTATAGGGTTAATTTCATATATTGTTAGTAACTGCTTCAAGGAGTTTGTGGGCAGGGGCGGTGCGCACAGACACGGAAAGTAAAATGGAGCCTTCTACATCTTCTTTGTGATACTAAAAAAAGATAAATATTTGAAGGAATAGGCCTTCGTGTGTGTGATTGAACCTTGATACCAAGACTGTTCTGTTACCTCTCTGCTGAGAGGACGCTTGGCTTTTTATTTATTTAAAAAGCTAAGGAGACTCAAATGAAGTAGCAACTTAAGCGGTGTCTAAGCTAGGCAGGAGTACAGGCTGATGACAGTCATGTCCTAAAGTTTGGGAGTTGAGATTGGATGGGAATAGATAGTGACTGGCTGGGATTTTGGTCTCTCCTAATGTTACTGTGAATTGTTACATTTACACTGATGCCTGGGAGATTCAGGTCAGCCAAACGTTTAAAATTAGTGAATCAGCACGATATGAAACAAGACGTTCCATCACAATTTGTAGGTACATGTACATTGATTTCGCTTGTTACCAGTACTTCATGATGAAGTAGTTGCAGCAGATTATTTGTCCGAAGAACAGGTGGTTAGTTCAGCTCTTGCTACAAAGTTTTTCTGTATTTCAGGTATAAAACAAGATGTTTGGCTCAGAAGATGTTCTTTTGAAATTAAAGAAAAAAAATACTAAACACTTTAATACCCATATACACCTTGCCACTAATCAGACTGCAATTATGTTGTATATTTTAAAGGTATATCATTCTCTGTAGGAACTTTATATGTTCAGAGCTCCTTAAATGTTGTTCTCAAGGGGCCTGACTTTTCTTGAATATAGAAATACACTCCTAATTAAGTATGGTGCTTGATCTACCAGCTGCTTTCTCTGTGATTGACTTAACTTTTAATCCCTGTTTCTTAAGGTAACAAATGCAGTGTTGAAATTGATTGAAAAGGAAAGAAATGGTGAAACTATCAATACAAGGCTGATCAGTGGAGTTGTACAATCCTATGGTAAATGTGATTTCTTTAAGATTCTATTACTTTCTTAAAAATAAATAAATTTGTGTACCCTAGCAGAGCCCAGAAGTAACATCCCACCTCCTCGGATGTCCAGTAAAGATTTTTTTTTTACAGTAACATGAATGCAGTTATGTATTGTTTAACTTCACATTTGAACTGACACTTGATACAATAACAATTGATTTTACCATATTTGTAAAACCTGAGAGTGCAACTGATAGACAAGAGTGTTCATTGTTTACAAATCAGTTACTAAGGAGCTAAATCAGGAAGTGGGGAAGACTGGTAGTTTACAAAGCAGAGTGGATTTTTTTTTCCATTTTGCATAATATTGAGAGCACTGCCATCCAAATTACTGACCAGTTTCATTAATAAAAACAAAAGGATAATAATCTGGAACTCCTAAGATGGAAAAATGAAAGAGAATTTGAACTACCTTATGAGATAGTGAAGTTCTCCGAATCCTATAATACATTTAAGAAATGTATCTAAAAGTGTAGTTTACATTAGTAGTGTCTTGTACTGATAATTTTTTAAATGCAAAACGAATGTATATTTTTAAAAGTGGTGCTGATACAGTCCCCACTGATTGCTTTCATCCAAGCTAGAAGAAGTGTACTTGTTTATTTGCAGTATATCACTTCATAAAAAACAATTTTGTCATTTCTTGG
>WEIT01040859.1:5183-32442 GCA_013389985.1 Dryoscopus gambensis
AATCATGGAAAAGTAGAAAGCTTACACCTTGGCTAGTAGATCACACCCTTTTATCTTCCTCTCTTTGTGCATCCGTTCATATACTAGTGACAAAATAAAAGCTCATGTATACACCATTTAACCCAAAATGATGTTCAACCATCTTGTCCTTCGATTCAAATTGGTATTTTTTTCTCAGTGTTGTGCTCAAGTCACTGCATTCTGCAACAAAAAAATGATCTCATCTTGCTTATCTACTTGTTGCCTTCAGGGACACATCTCATTAAAAGCCTTTTTGGGGCAGTGTACCCTTTCACAATCCCTCCAAGGAAATGTAAAAATGATCTGATACTGTAGCTTTTGCACTATCTCAAAAATCAGTTCCAGGATTCCTGATATTATTTAAAACAACCTGACACGTAAGGAAATCCTTTTATTGTGCCAAGTATTTTATGAATTATTAATTGGTCCATTACACTTTTGCCTGCAACGGGAACAAATGAAGAAAAGGACAAATGTACTTTGAAAGGTGAAACTTCAAGTGGTCCTGCCTGATAAGCCAAATTCCTAGAGCTCCATTTGTATTTACAATAAAACCTCCCTTCTAGTTTTAGTTTGAAAGTTTATGGTAACACCAAAATGCATGGTGTGGTGAGGGGATTCAAACAGCAAGAGGACAAAGATGATAGACACATTTTGATGAAGCATAGCTGCAATGTCTAAAAATATCTCTGCATAATGCTGTTAATGGCTTACTGAATTGATCTGTTCAATTTGTGTTATTTAATAAAGTAGCTACCTAACACTTTTTCATAAGCTTGTACTGGTTAAATGTGTTTAGCTAAATGTCTGTATATTGCTAATGGTATTCCCACGTCATATTTCATTTTGCAGATTTGTAAAAATAATAGTGTGGGAAAATTCTAGGCATTTCAGACTTTGGAAAGCATGTTTTGAGAGGCAAAAGACAGACTAGTAAAGAAAAGGCCAAGCAGCTTTATAATACGAAGAGTGTGAGTAGCAAATAATTGTCCCATAATTAAAGAAAATAAAACATGTCATCATACTCCTAGCTGGAAAAAGCTGGAAACCAATTACATCTGGCATTAATAGTTCCAGTGGTCTTGTGTGGTATAAATCTAGCAAAGTAGAACTAAAGGCTATAGTTTAAGAAAGAAAACATTTGGGTGTTCACATTGAGACTGTGCCTCATTCCACTCTTCAGTTTTTAAAGTTTAGATAGAGCTTTAGGAGTCTTGTAAAAATGCATTTATAAGTTCAGCGTTCACTAGATTATACTTGTCTTTAATAAGATTCATAAATTATGTTTATAACGAGAAAATTCACTCTCCCTGTTCTTGGTGGCAATGAATAAAAACAACTGCAAGAAGAGAATACAGCTTGTACAATTAATATCCTGCAGTTGTCACTGGACTGTTGACACAATTAGAAAGATCTCTTAAAAACTGTCAGCAACAACAAACTTTTTTGCCCAGCTATATTCTGGTTCCTCTGGAGTTCTAAACAGTTTGCAAATGAATCAAGAAGGCCAAGGCCAAAATCAAATTTAACTAAACCTAACATGTTGTGAAACATATGTTCATCACGTGGACTGGTTCTTGGATTACCTCTTCTGTATAAAATGCACCTTGAGACTTTCACTCTGGTCTAATTTGAACAAACTTTTAACTAGTATTAGCAAAATAGGCATTGTCAAGAAATTCAAGATTAGCCTAGCATATGATCCCCCTCAGACTGTAAAGAAATAATTCAGAAAAATCATTGAGTAAAGCATATTCATCTATGAGCCATTAGGCCTTACAAATGGCAGCAATGACTAAATGCTACAGAAATTAATGGTTTAAATGATTTTTTTCACTTGTGTACCATACTCGCTTTTAAATATTTCTAAAAGTCTGGAAGTAGAGAAGTGCTTGACGGCAATGTGATCACAGTAAGCTGTTCTTTGTTGTTAGTATCTCTCAAACTGGTTTACTGGTTGCATCAGAACTGACTCAGTTTGCATTGAGGCCCATTAGTAGTTCAACAGCTCAAGAATGCTGTCTTAAGTCTTTAGCCTTCCATCAGCTTTGCCATGGAAAATCATAAATAATCCATCCCTGTATCACATAGCTCAGTCCGTATTACATGGGGACCAATCATTGCATTAAAAGGAGTTAACTTACATATATCTATGTAATATTTATGTACTACCAGTGGTACCCTACCCAGTGAAACATTCTATTTCAGCTTCTCCAGCTACTCTCAGAAATGGCTGAAGACAATACTAACTGAAGAAAGAAACCCACTCGTTCATTAAATCTCTGTGGTCTGGCACTTTCAGACCCATAGAACACATACACTGAGAGAAACATCCTAGGACACGAAGGTGCAGAGCTGCTCTTACAGAGCAAGCTGGCACCTTACTGCCTTCAAGAACAAAGCAGCACCACAGACTCAAGCGCAAAGGAAAGATCACCTTGGATTTCAAATTTCTTGTTAAAAAATTGAGTCAGTTAGGGTTCAGAGTTGAGCTTGTCCACAAACCTTCACTGTAATTCTAAACCAGTGGATTCAGGTACAAATTTTGGCACTATCCCATTAAACTGTTTCCCCACCAATTATGTAACAATTCTTGAGCCTTAATAAAAGACTTCTATAAACAAAAATGCAGAAAAGAGCATCTCTGTCTCTCATTTAAATGGGGATAAAACCATTACCTGAGTACCAGACTTGCCTGTCTTGTCCATCTGGATGGGAGTGGGATAATCTATTACTGTATGGATGGGAGGTACTCAATACAACAGAAATTCTAATTTCTGTTGAGAGGCTGAATGTACTCTTTTAATAGATATAAAATTAAGGGGTTCAGGGGAAAAAATGTTGAAGTACAGAAGATACAAGATGAAAACCAACACCAGCAACTTCTAACCACCCTGCATAAACAAAATTCTACCATTTCTAATGACTCCACTGCCCAGCCCTAGCAGAGAATATGTAGAGTCTGGAACTAGCATATATTAATGATTATATGACATAGTTTGAACAAAAAATTGTATTTGTTAACAAAGACAGTAATATAACTTGTGAAATGTTAGGTCCAAACTGATTTTAGCAAAGACCTAAGGATTATCATTTCCTGGAAACATTTAGGCTCCTTTTTTTCTGCAGTAGGGAAAGGAAACTGAAAATCTTTGACATTCCAGAGTAATTTTCAAATGAAACAAAATAAAAAAGCCTCCTTATTAGAGAGGAGGGATATTCACTGGCATTTACAAACATGTTTGCTTTTCTAAATAATCCCCAAATACTAAGTATTAGTTTTCATTTATTAACTGAAAGTCAGGTACAGGGCACTTCTTCCCAAACAGATGGTACAGCACCTGGAGATTCAATTTCCACTAGATGGTAACAAACACATGCAAGTCACAGAAGTCAGTAAATCTCAAAAGTAACGCTCCACTTTGTTCACAAGCAAGTCAGTATGACACCATTACCTGAAAAATGCCCAATTGCCTTTAATTTGAAGGAATATTTGTTACAAATCTCTTTCTGACTTATAATTCCCGCCCTCATGGATGAAGAACTGGGCATGAGCCAACAGTGTGCGCTCTCATCCCAGACTGCCAACAGCATCCTGGCTGCCTCCAAAGAGGGGCAGCCAGCAGGTCAAGGGAAGGGATTCTCCCCCTCTGCTCTGCTCTTGGGAGAGCCCAGCTGGAGCACTGCATCCAGGTCTGGAGTCCTCAGCACAAGAGGGACCTGGACCTGTTGGAGTGGGTCCAGAGGAGGCCACAAAGACAATTACAGGGCTGAAGCACCGATTCCTATGAAGATAGGCTGAAAGAGCTGGGGTTGTTCAGCCTGGGGAAGGGAAGGCTCTGGGGAGACCTCATTGCAGTCTTCCAGTACTTAAAGGGGGCTAGAGTGGGTTTCCCAGAGAAGCAGTGGATGCCCCATCCCTGGAAGTGTTGAGGGCCAGGCTAGAGGCCCAGACCTGGGCACACTGATCTAGGTGGTGGCATCTGAACCCATGAGAGGGGCCTTTAAGGTCCATTCCAACCCACACCATTCTATGACCATTCCTACAAGCTCTCAACATTATCACCTGCTCCCTCCATGTCCCACAGCACAATCTACTTTCTCATCTTTCCTGACTTCCTTAAGTGCCCTGAAGTTGTTCAACAGAATGCTCAGTTACACGATATCTATTCTGGTTTTGTAATTCCAGTGATGCCATAGCTCTAACCATGTCTTGTGTCTGCTTTCCTTTTAAACTCCACCTCATCTGTGGGCTGGGTCTCCAGCCCCCTAATTTAAAGCTCTCACTACTCAATTTCTGTCTCTTGCTGCTGCGAAAAATTCACAGTAGATTCTTATTCCCTTAGCATATGCAAGTGAAGTGTTCCTAAAGTAATAATCCTGTATGTACATTGCTCCGAGCTGGTGAAGTGGTGCTTTTGTTATACAAAGGACAGCAACAAAAACATGCAGCCTGGCTCAGCATATTAGGGTTTTTTCTGCGCATGGAATGTGCCCAGAATTATTCTGGTTTTCTTAGTTCATGTCAGCAGCTTTCTTTATAGAGTAAACTTGAGAATTTACTGTGTTTAAGGAATTTTACTTCAAGAAGTCTGCTATGTTTGGTGTCTGCATATTTCACCAACAGATAAAATTTAAAATTACTACCCATGTGTTAACATACACTCTAGATATTGCAACAATCATCATGTAATATGAAGTTATATTTTATATGGTCAGCCAGGTTGATCACAGCCAGGCTGGATAGACTTTTAGTAGGAACCTCCCCTCTCAAGTTGGTTTTTTTGTTGAGGAATTTTAAAATCTGCAGTCTGAAGTAAGAAAAGGACAGGAAAAAGTTATTTCCCTCAACTAGAAAGGGCATCATGCTTAAAACACTGATTCCTGACATGTTCAATTCCCAAGATGCCCATCTTGAAGAACTGAAGCACTTGCACAGAATGATACACTGTAAGAGTGGCATTACTTAGCCCAAGTTAAACAGAAATAACCCTATTTCTTCCCTTAAGCATCAAACAAGGGAAAACCATCACTTAATCTTTGGCATTTGCTATTTACCTTGTAAATCATGGCTCAGCAGGGACACTTGCTACTTCTCACCCGTAAATATAACTTGGTTGGAACAGAATGGGCTCACGGTTATCTTCTCTATATAAAACTGGAATAAAAGAACCAAAAAATATTGAATTTTTTATAAATATATAAAAATCCTGAAGGAAATTGACTAAATAAAATGCAATTTACAAAACACAATAATTTCCAGCATCTTCCCTTTGAAGTAATTAATAAAGTTTTTGCCTTTACATTTCTCATGGAGTAGATTTCAGAACTAAAACAAGCTTTTGCAAACTAATTCAATTGCTCTACCTCTTGTATGAAGGAAATATTCTGTATACTCCTGCCCCTAGCTAAGCACTGTGTAGCTATTTCTTAGCCATTATGTATGCACCTGTACCCACCAAACCAACATGTATCTTACACTTGACAATTACTGCCATTCCTAATCCATAATCCCGTGCTGTTGCTAAGGGAAGCCAAAGGTCTGTTTTCTCAATGAGCAGCTTTTGCACATTTTTACAGGTTCCAGTACCCTTTTTCTCCCACTATGAATAATAAAAAAAAAAAGCATTCAACAAGTGTTGGAAGAGAACTATGCAGGAAACAGCAGGCACAGTTACATTCATGTATATTTTCAAATAGCTCAGCTAAAATGTATTAAATGGAGTTTAAAATATTCCCAGTTGTTTCTGTGAGGGTGTGGCAACATTGTTGTTTCAAAACCTGGGTTCAACATTTTTTGCTGTTGTTTTTTTAATCAGGCACCAGATTTTCAACAGAAGTGTGTATGCCAAAATATTACAGCCAAAACCCCAAAAGATTTCAAGTTAGAAATACTGCCACAACACATCAACATCATTGCATTGATCATTTTCATATCTTCCTAGTGGAAGAATCTAGCACTTTTTAAAGGCTGCAGATGAGGAGGCATCCTGACAGAGATGAAGCTACTGAACTGCAGTGACTGAGAAACAGGAAAAAGAAAGTGAAATGCACTCTTTTTCAGAAACCTCTTTAAGCAGTTCATTTTTATATGGCAAATTATTCAAAATTAATCAGAGTTTATTCTATGACTATATTAAGACAATGTTTTTTAGTTGTTTTCAGATCATGTTTGTTACCTTTAAAAAACTGCAATAAGTGCTGAAGATAAATTAAATCTTTACAATTTCTAACAAGTTGAATAAAAAACTGTCTAGGAGCCATAAATTGACTAGTTAAGCTTTCAGTCAGATGCAGTTCATGTTGCTCTAAATAAATTTTTAGATCAAACTGGAAATCATCTCCTGAACATGTTTCTTACCCATGCCATGCAGAGAGGTCTGGATTGGCAATGCTGGCAGATTTCCGCACAGAGGCAGCACCAGTGACACTTTGGAATGAGCTCTCCCTGAGCAACACTCTGAGCCCAGCAAGGAGGATCAGTCAAGGCAGGGTCCAGCAGCCCAGCTATAAAAAGTGCTGCTGCTGGGACCAAACCATACCTAAACGGCATTGGCAGTTTTATTACAACTAATAAAATTTTATTAGCTTTATTTCCCTAATTTATTTCCCATGATTTAAATCACTGGTCCGTGTTAGGACCCTGAAAGGGATCACTGCAGTTCATCTGAAGAGAGCCTTTCCACTTGCAATACCATGGCAGTCCTCAAATACCCAAGTCAGCATTCTAAAAACTCAACACAAAGAAGCTAAAAGTCTTTAAGTCTCTCTTTTAAAATTTAACATTATTTAAATTTCTTTGGAAAAAATTTGACCTTAGAGCAGAAGCAATTTAGGACATTCTAGGTAACATTCCAGCAAATATTACGAAGCCTGCTTTTACACAAAAATAATTCTCACTCTTTCTCCCTTTGGTATAGTTTGATGCATCTTTTTATTCCCTGACATGTGGAGAAGGTGTAGTTACTAACATGGATGAACCAGTTACATCAGAAGGTACAAACCCCAGGTATTATTACAGCATTTAGCATTAACTCAGTTATTAAGCAGTCATTAGGGAAACAATGCCCTTAACAGAATTAGCTCATTTTCACAAACCCCAGCACATAAAGCAGATTGCAACTTTTCTTAAGCTCTGCAATAAAATAAGCTGAATTCAGATATAAGATCATTTTCTTCTGGATCTGGCCATTAGGCTCTGTACCCATCATTTATATCACTAGATGCTTGTTATTATAAGAAATGATTTAATATTAAGAGATATAAGGAAATTTTAAAATTATTATTATTATTATTATTTTCTTATTGACTTACTTTTGAAGACTTTTCAAGAAGTTTCACTAACCGCCTAAAGAAATAAATAAGGCAATTTTATTATCATCTCTAAGTTGTTTTGGGATTTTTTTATGATATCTTTCTTGAGATAGGACTTCATAGATCTTGAGGAGCAAGTAAGATTTGAGATTTTCCTAACTACTCTCTGAAGTATTTTAAGCATTTTTTCCCCCATTTAAATTTATACTCCATTTCCATTTAATTTCTAAATGGAAAGTGGCTACAACAACATTTTTAAAAAATTCATGAAAACTAATTAGTTGTCTTCGCAATTACTTGAGAACACCCCAAGTCAGAAAGGTACATTAAATACTGTAATGTAATTAATTTGCATGTAATTTAATGTAATAAAATTAAAATAATTAAAAATGCTAGCATTAAAGAGTAACAAATCACAAATTTACTTATAAGTGCAATAATTATTCTCACTTGTAAAACAAGCAGCAGTTCATTTGAGGGTGCCTGCAATTGTAAAGTCAAGACACTGAAAGCAGGAATTCAGCCTTGGATTCTCGCTTCTTGCACATGAGTATAGCACTTGAGGACTCAATTTCCCTCAGCTCTCTGCTGTCGCCAAGTAGATTATCATTCAGCAAAAATGCTGAACTACTTTCCGGTCACACATTTTACTGAGAGAAATCTCAGTAAAAGAACCGTACATTTTATTTGGAACGGGTAAGAACCAAGGTCATCTTGATCACAGATGGCAGAAGTTAAGAACTGCAAGTACTTGACTAGCACATCGACTACCAGTGCGCATCTTTTTAAAGTACAAGCAAATCATGATGAGCCCACATAACCTTTGAATCTGAAGAACCTTCATAACTTAGATTAAAACCTCACTTTGAAATAATGGGAAAACAATGTCTTCTAATTCATCTATCCTCTGTTACTGCAAAAGTATATCCATGGACTTTAGCAAGAAACTGATTTTGCACCTGTGCTTGGTTTTTAACTGTGACAAATGAGAACAATTTTCCCACTGGGGTAAGAGCTATGGAATTTTTTAGTCCTTTTGTTAGAGTTGCATAACTGGATGACAGAGTGGTGCTGGGGTGCATACTTAGTTTTCTGGACGGTTCAGAAACTCCCCACGAATCATCTACACGGGTGGGAATAGACCAGCTGGAGACATGAGTGAACACCCAGCTGCTCCCAGGGTACAGGATAAATAACTGCTACAGGGAAGTCTGCAGGAGGGACTTCTGATATGGACTGATTATGGTACCCTATGCAAAAAAATCAACAAATTAGGGGTTTCTTTAAACAAACACTTTGCCCATGAGTGTCTAACATGATCCAGAAGGGCAAATTGAATCATTTCCATCTTTGTGTGTCTGCAGCAAAGGAAAAGAGAGTAAAACCTTCTCATTGAGGTGATACTAAAAGCTTTCAGCGTTCTCCAAAATAGCTTGCCAGTTCCTTCAATATCGTTGTTTGCCAGGAAACACAATATGTCTTTGAACAAAGGCTACGAAGAGTTTGCATATTTAAAAATACTTTGTTATTGACAATGTGTTTCCTAAATAACAATGTCCAAAAATGTACTTTGATTAATTCTTCTGTTTACACAAGACTAGAACATACTAAATAAACATCTATTTGAGATGACACCATTTGATATAATAATGAACTAAAGGAGGGAAAAAAGTATTTCTAGAACTGAGGCATTTCCTAAAAAAAAAAAACAAACCCAAACAAAGTAAAACAAAACAAAAATACCCACATTTTTCCCCTCTTCATTTTACAGATAGATGTCAAATACTGTTAACCTTCACTGAACTGCATCTAAAAAAGATTGAGTGTAAATAAAGGTTAACCAAAAAAATCCGCGAAAGGGAACACAAGTATTAGCACACTAGAAGTAACAAAGAGAAGCAGGGACTGAATAAACTGAAAAATTAGTATCTCGTTAGACTCTTTTTTATTTCTATTCTATTTAAAAACAATATAAAGGAATTTTAATATAAAACTCATAAAGCAAAATAATCTAACATAATCTAGATTTCAGGGATATGACTAGACTGATTTTTAAAAATCCATCAGTCTGCTAAAAGTGAAAAATACACTTAATTAGCACTTTAAAATCCTCTGTTTGTACAGATCTTTATAGTCCTTCATAAAACAAAAATGTTATTTTCATGTAATGGTAAGAAAGCACATTTTTGGAAATTAATTTTCAAAAGTTACAATATGTTACTACTACAAGACTAAATTCAGTGTGCAGAATACTTGGAGAGAAAAAAAATACTTTGGTTTCAGGTTAGTGAGCCTCTTGCTATGGTAGTTCTTATTTGCAAATCCCACATGAATCAAAACAATCATATTTCCAAAAGTCTAATTGGAACACGCTTCCTGAAACTTGACTTATTGTCCTGTGCATCTTCTACTCCTTTGATAAAACTCTGGAAAACACTTTTACAAATTGCTAATTTCTATTTAATGCCACCTTAAGAACTCTCACACTGAATTTAAATTTTCTGGGCATGCTGCTGCAGCTGTAGCATACCAAATGCCAGTGCTACCAGCACTGCAAGATTAAGTTCCTTCAGGATTATTTCAGCCAGAAAATACCACACCTTTCTGTATCCATCACATTTGCCAGAACAATTTTCTTATCTTTCTCAGTCCAAACTGGACTTCAGACGGAACACCAACATACCTTTTCAAAACCAATATTTTTAGTTCTAACTGTTCTACAACATCAGGCTCAGATTATTGTTTCTAAGAAACATTCATCTTCCTCCATAGCGATGTTTTTATCAAACTATCTGAATGCTTTACATCTGATGCATATATCCTCTATAGTATAAATGCATTCTCTTCTGTCCCTTTATTTCAGGAAGGGAAAGAGAGGTTAAGCATTAGATGTAATAAAAATGCCTATAAAACAAAGAATTAAATAAAGATATGTAAACAAAATCTGGAGCCCTGAACATGGTGCTGAGGCTCTCAGCAGAGAGCAATGTAAGAACATGGCAGAATTCACTTTTGATTGCCCTGCAGATGCTGAGCTGCCTAAACACTATTTTCCCCAGCAAATAAAGACAGAGTGATGCCAGGTGTCCTACCCTTGAAGAGGAAGCATCTCTTAGTTCTTCATGTCCACATTTCCTCTAAAACAAGGTACCTACTCAGTTGTCTTTTAAAAAACTGAAGGAAATTCAATCTGCCTTTTGTTTGCCTTTTTCCAGGTGACAGTTCTAAATCGAATAGTTAGAACACCCATGCAGGAAATAGGAGCATGAGGACTCATTTCCTCTGTTTTTCTAAGAAAATACAATAGCAAATATCATCCTGTCATCTAGCATAGCTTGGGAGAGGGAGATTAAGTTTTTTCTGCTGGACCAAAAAAGCAGATGACAAGTAAATGTAAAATTGTTTCCACATCCTGAAATGCATTTGTTCTCATATACAGGGTTGGTTTGTTCTTATAGTTTTGTCTGGGCGATTATAAAAAAGTAGGAGAAGGACAAAATACATTAATGTGTTTTTCCACAGAGCCTCTGCCACAGCAAGCATGAAAAAATACCTACTGAGAGCCTCCTGCTTTAGCCACAAACCATATTCAATCTTCTCTGAAGCTGAGTGGTCCTAAAGGAATGTGTCCAGAGTATGTTATACTTAGTCCCTTAGCACTGGATCTGAGGTAAGAGTGGTTGAAGGGAGTACTCCGGTTCTCACACTTAGGCTGTCAGACAAGACAGCTCCTTCTTGATTTTCAGTGTGTCCTTGCTAATGCCAGCAGTTCTCTCATATCCAGCGTAAACATGACTGGTGTGGCCATGTACATATGACTTCTGCCATTTCCAGCACAAGGCCATAGGTTTGCATTGTCCTGGGGAGCAGAGCCCCAAGAGCTCTCTGGGCTTGCACTAGGCAGAGCTGACTGGGACTTGTCCCATTTCTGGTGGCCCTGTGCCTGTGGCCTCCCTGGCTGTAGCTTCAGCTCTGTGAGTGCCAGAGCTGGGAGATGGCTGTGGGACACTCAGTGACAACCCACAGCCTGGTGTCAGCTCAGCCTGGGACCCACTGGGAAGGCAGGCAGTGATAAAAAAATATGGAAAAACACATAGCCATAAGTGAAGGAGATGTCCACCCGTCCTGACATACATTATACATGTTTAACAGAATAATCCTTTTGAAGATGTACATTCTTGTATTGGGAAACCAGTGAAAGGGAGTTAAAAAATTTTTTGTTTTGATTTTACCATGTCTCCTGGGAAAAGAAAGGAGGAAAAAAGGTGAGTTTCAGTTTAAATGTCAGATCTGTGTTCAGATTCTATTTTCTGTTCAAGAACATGAATTACAAGAAGAGAGGGGAACATCTACAAAATGTCTTTGCATCAACTTGGTTTCCACTGAAAAGTTTCTGGAGAGGAAAACTTAAATTCCCTTTTGCTGTGACACTATTGTTGAAATGTGCCATCCCTCTTCCTAACAACTAGAGCAACTTCAAACTTCCAAGTAGATCTTCTAAAAGTTTCTCTAATAAAACCCTATAATGGCTTGAAAGAGATGCTGTTCAAAATCACAAAAGACTGGCCAGAACTGTTGATGTCCAGACTTTGGGGCAGGAGTTCACCCTTTCAATGCAAGCAGTGCCATGCAGACCTGCTGTCTTCTCATCACTGCGTCAGGTGCTAAGATATATCTGACACGACAGTTTCTGGGTCTCTAGATGGTTGTTAGATTATCATAATAAAAGTAAGAATTATGGTATGTCTTGTATCCTAATGATAGGTTAAAATTATACAAAAGTCTTCTTTTTCACAAGATGTGACAATCATATTTATCATAGATTCTGAACACAATAGTATTTCTGTCATTGTGATAACGAGGTGCCTTATTACCAGTGAGTGTTGAAAAATGCTGATAACACTGTAAAGAACTTTTAAACAAGGAATTTTCATCCAAGTAATACCATTTTACTATGATTTTGAAAGCTTTACTGTTATGACTCTGCGAAGACACTTAATTGTGAGATGTTCTTAACCATAAATACGCCTGAATTTTACAAATGTGACATAATTATTCTATATTTCTGCTGCTTGTTCTGACACTTTAATGATTTATCAGATTTTAATCTGAGAGCACAAGCTGCCTCTGGAGAGGTAGGACAGAGGAGATAATTTTCTATATTTTAATCCAGAGTAGCCTGGCTGGAAATGGCACAGGTAGCCTCCAGGCCCTTCCTGAAAGAGCTGCCCTTGCAGCTGGGGAGAAAAAGTGTTGTTGCTTTCTCTTCATGCATGAGAGCTGCTTATGTAGCTGGCAACAATGAACTGTGCTGCTAAATCAAGTATTAGGGTATGGAATTAAGTTGGCACTCTAATGACTTATGTGCAGTGTTATCTTTAATTTAATACACCTTAAATTCCTTGTGAACTTAAAATACAGTGTACTTCCAAATTACTCAAAAGCCCGTTCTGTTAATTAAGAGCTACAGACCAATATAATGTGCTAACTTGGAGTTGGACAATTAGCTTTACATTATTATACAAATGGAGTTGTGTTAAATGAGGGAGAAGAGCACGGTATTTTGTGGTACATTGACACCCCAATCTATTTGCAGTGATCCTGCTGTAATACTACGTTCAGTGAATTTACTGTAGATTTACGCTGGTATTAATTAAGATCAGAATTTGGACTTTGAGCTTTAATCTACCTTGGTTTGTGTGCCTGTCTCATTATAACGGAGCATAAACTGTTACTAAATTATTTCTCTTACACAGGACTGGTTAAAATGCTTGGAGTTCAGGTACAAATTTTTACTGTTCTGCATTCCTCTGAAAGTATTAAATGAATATTGAATATTTTATTCTTGCTCATACTTGGAAAAAAACTGCCAAAAAAAGAGAGAACATTTAGAGAGCGGTAATTTCTCACTAGAAAGTACTTGGTTTCATTTCCTTGAGCTCAATCCTATCCCTACTATCACAAACTGATCATCCTTGAAAGTAGAACTAATGACATCTTTTCAATGTTTAAAAATGTTGCACAAATATTTCACTTTCATATTTTTTCCCATTGAAAATAAAAATCAAATTGTGTCATGACTTTTAAGTGAATTGAAACTTAGAAAACAAAGTAAGATTTAGTATTATAGACTAATTTGGCATGCTAGTTTGAACTTGTCAAATGAAAGATCAAGCTTTTAAAATCACATTTTATTAGTGTAATTTTATAAGCTTTCCTCTATCACTAAGAAAAAGATCTTTCTGCTACAGGATAAGTTTAAATAGTTTCCAGCCATGGGTTGGGATTTTTATGGAAGTAGCTCATCTTCAGAGGAAGCAGAGGCAAGGCATATTTCATTTCACAACGTTGCAAGTCTCTGGCAAGTACTCTTGACCTAAAATATGGTGGCTTAGATAAAAATAAAGACAGTAAGCAACACTTCTATCCATCTGCAACCTTTAGGAAAGTAGTCATCATGACTTCCCGGGCAGATTTTTAGTTGGTTTCATGTCTCAGAAATCAGGATCCTGCTCCTGCCCAAGGCTGGAGAGTGATGGTTTGGGAGGCTGCTCACAAGCACACAGGGGTAGCACTGCAGCTTGGTTTCCCAAGCAAGATCCCAGGTCCCACATTTTCACTTGGCCTCAAACTCTCCACAGCGTAGATTAAATTACCTTACAAAAGAGAAAAAAGAAAGGACGAACTAATGTCTAAGGTTTAACTTCTCTGGCAGTATTGGCCGCATATGCAAACTAGCAGGTGCTGAAAAATTATGAGATCCAGCATCCCCAGGGTCTATCTTATCTTGATATGTTGGTACTTTGAATGGCCACACACTCCTGCCTCGTCCCACAACGCTGCCTCAGCATAGAGCCCCTCCTCTGGGCCCCTCACCCTCACTGGCTGTACCCTGCCACACACTGCCAAAGGCTGGAGCTTCTTTTTAGCAGGGGAGCTGCTGAGGAAAGGCTAAACCTGCAATTCCTGGGATATTTTTGGTCCCTACTCTTGGTTCGCTTTAACACTATCAAACTATTCGGTATCAGGAAACACTGAGCTACTTAGAAAGCACTCAAAACAGTACATGATCATTGCTTGCAGTGCTGTACTGCTGAAGGGAGCAGAGCCGTCTGTACCTGTCACATTATTCAAGCAATATCGCTGAAACTGGAAGAAAAGGATTTAATTTCTTTCCTTAGATAAAGGAAACAATGTTAACACACAATATAGATACAGTCAGAAACAGCAACAAGAATATGTACTCACATTTCCCTTTAAGCTGAGTTTAGAAAAAAGGCTGAAATAAAACTTTACAGTTAAAAACCTAGAAACTCTATTTTCTGTCAGGATATCAAGACAGCTAAATATATATTATTTCTAAAAGCTTGAAGCACAAAAAGTGCCTTGATTACAATGATGACTTTCCCTGTGATGTGGAATACAAAGGTCACACAAAGGTCACACCTGCACGGGTACCACGGTGACTGCCCATCACCTCGGCCACTGCACAGCACACACGGACTGAGGCTGATTCACAGAGAGCAATTTCCAGCAGTGCCTGTACTTTCCACACAGTGCAAAGCAGAATTCAGTCTTGGCTTAGAAGCTCTATCAAAAGTTTGTACCACTGTGAGGTGCCATGTGGCCTTTAACCCACCTTATCATCCAGGGACTTGAACATCCTCGGAGCATGAGCTGGATGCACATGCAGCAAATGTTTGCTCAGACTAGGAGCTATTATTATAGATATCATATTAAGATGTTATTATCTATTATTAGATGATATTGAGATATTATTATACTTATTAATCATTCCCTCAAAATCTATGGAGATATAAATATGAAATAACATAGCTTACTTTAGACCATAGATTATGCTTTTGGATGCAGTTTCAAAGCCACAGAGCAGTAATTTAAAACCCAACCAATCAACCAACTAAAAAATAATTCTACAGGAAAATATGACTTCTAGAAACCAGGGCTCAGTTGCCATAGGTAATCATGCCTATTCTAAGTGAGCAGTATTAAGTGCTGATTCATGTTTAACCTGAAAAGGTGAATTTATGAAATACAGCTTCTAAAAGAACAACAACTTTTGAAAACAGATGAAAAAATCAAAATCCAAACACAACTTTTCTTTTTCATTTGACCAATCAGAAAGACCAGTCTCACATAAATTTGACGCAGTTGTCTTTAAGAATAAAGAATATATGAGGGAATTTTCCTTAAACAAAGAAAAACTCAAATCAGCAAGATTTTTCCTAATACTGTGTCTCTAACAGTCAGCAATAAGCCTCAAAACAGCCCCTTCTTTTCCATCTTGTTTTGAAACATGGCATTGATGCTGTTAATTCCCTGTTACTCTATCTGCCTCTCAGAACTCCCTGCTGTTTTCCTCATAAACACATGCATCTTTAATCAGCACCTAAATCACATGTTTATTTTATCAATCTTCAGACCACACAGTTCAGTCTCAGTTCAAGCCTAACACTTTGTATTCTGGACAAGATTTATGAGAGTTTTCAGCTATCTTTTACAGAAATGGATGGGTATCCCTGTGCAGATATAGCATATGACAGCAGTCAACATATCCCCCTTCTCTGCCGATGATACCCTGGTCATTATATTGCCACATCTTCCACCCAGTGGTGCTGAGGTTTCAGAACCACACAGACATGCAAGGAGTTCAAGGAGTCACTTTTCCATCTGCCATCCCTACCACGGGAGGCTATTTCTTCATTCATGCCCTTCTCCCTGTATGACTCCACAACTGACATGATATCACAGAGACATGAACCAGCAGTCAGAGATCAGGGAAGGGACAGAAAGGAAAATCAGCAGTGGGAGATCCTCGGTTTGACACTGCTGCCAAAGGTTTCCAGCTACAGCCTGGAGCACGAGCAGCATGAGCAGCGTGAGCAGCATGCTGCACACCTTGACTAAAGGAAAAAGATATTGCACTTCCCACCACAAAGATACAAAAAGCCAACTTGATTTCGGCCCATTCATACAGTTTAAGGTAATTTTGATGTTTTAAACTATATTAGGTAGCAAAAGGCATGCTAAGATCAAGCCCATAGAAGAGCAGTTTCCTGCCCCACATCCCTGATACTCCCTCCTCACCAGCTGAGGACCCCCCACACTCAGAAACTCTTAGAGCAATGAACCAGTTTCTTGCCAATCCTCATGAATGAGTAGAAAAGGCTACGCAGCACAAAATGGGTCTGTAAGTCCATTTGCACACCTAGATCAAAGCCAAGAGGACACTTACCTCAAAAGTTTTAATTTAATTTCCTAACTCCTAGGGGTGAAGCACTATCAAGGTGATTTCAGCTAGACTACACCATACCTCTTCTTTTAAATCAAGGTTGTTTTCCATATTAACTGAAGTGATAAAAACCATAAAGAAAACCAAACTCTGTAACAAATTAGTAATGGACTTCAAGCTTACAAAGAGCTCAAAATAACTAGAGGTTGTTCTTCCTTCCCGCGCAATAGACTTCACTAGCAGGTGAAAAGGAAAATTAAATCTATGCAAATGTGCCCAGCTTTCAAAAACAACAGCAAAAATATATTGTTCCCTCTTCTGTTTGTATGTATGAGGGATATGTACTGACTTTATGGAATTACTCCAGCAAGCTGTGAATGATGATGCATGAAATGAAAAAATCTCAGTCCAGTGCACAGGAAGAATACAGAGAACAGCAGGCTGTCAACAATATACTTTTTAGAGGAGAATGGATATATACCACATCCTCCTTGGATGCAACTGCTGAATTCATTTAACTCATGGTATCATATGTGTAAGGAGGGGGCACTTCCAGGTACCCATTGGACACATTCCAGTTCTGCTAGACTTCACTGAATAATTAATGAGAAATTCATCTTTTATCTAATTGACCAATATTTTCTATCTCAATTGGAGAAAGTTGTAAATAGAGTCAGTGGAGCTACATGACAGTCTGCTACTAGATTACTGGTCAGAACAAAATATCCATTCATGATCTGTATTCTCCACATCTCTATTTTACTCACCTGTTTGATTGCAAGAACAGGCAAATTCGAGATAACAGAGAGAAATTAATAAACCTTTTTTACAAACCTCCAGCCACTGACTACAGTCTCAGTCAGGGCACAAAACCCCACCTCACCTAAAAAAATCAGTTCATCCAGAATATTAAACTTCTGAGCAGCCAGAAGCCACAGAAGCTTCAAATTCCAAGAAGATGCAGTGTATTTGCTCCTGCAAGTCCACTCTTCAAGAAGCAAGATTACTTATTAGTAAAGTCCTGCAAAAACCAAGGTAGGCTACTTTAAATGCATTCAATTAAAAAAAAAAAAAAGGCAGCAGAAAGCCAGCCGTGCCTATGAAGGCAAGATGAAAGATTCCAAAGCAATGACACTGAAAGAGGCACACCAGTATTTTCATTCAGAAAGAGAAGAGTTGTCTCCCTTTGCCTTTTTTTGGAGTGTAATGTCTTCTTGAGACAGAGCTGACTCTGACACCATAGGGCTTCAGCACAGCTGATTTTTGTGCAGGCTGCCTAAAGGGATAATAAAAGGTTCCCTGTATGTCCGTGTTACAGGTACACGGGGAGTGCTAGAACCGGAAATTGTGTGATTTGGTGCAGGTTCAGAGCAGCTGACAGCAGAGGTACCTTTCCCCTTTGGTTTGGAAGGCAATACACAGGAATGCTCACTGACTAATCATAAATATTTATTTTAGGAGAAAAACTATATTTTCTTAGTACTTGAGCATTCAGAAATTACACAGCCTTCCAGAAAAGATTCAACAATATATGCCAAGTATGACCAGGGACACCACAAGGGCACAGTGGACACACATGTAACTGCAGATCCAGCTAGCTTGTGCAAGAGGGCACAGAGCTAATCAGCACTTCATTCAGTGTGCAAACCTCTGCTGGGGATGTGCAACCAGACACAGACAAACAGTACTGCTTGAAAAGCCAGGCAGATGATTTCCACTACAACAAACGTTTCCTACTATTTCAATGCATTACATAAAGAATTTAAAAAGAAAAAGTAAATTATTATTAACCTACATAAAAGCAAGACAGACAATAGCAATGAAAAAGGGTTCTAACTTCTAAAATTGTTTGTTTCTTTATTGTATATAATAAACACTTTCTGAAATTTCCACACCATTTTTGCCATGCTTGAGAATTGGATAATGTGTCACCTCTCAGGAAATTTGCCAACAAATTTCAAAGGCACAAAACTGTTTCTACAGAACCAGTCCAGTCTCAGGTTTGTGTGAGAAGAAAATTTCCTATCAGTTACGGGTCCTGT
The DNA here is from genome assembly GCA_013389985.1 of Dryoscopus gambensis. Classification (NCBI taxonomy): domain Eukaryota; kingdom Metazoa; phylum Chordata; class Aves; order Passeriformes; family Malaconotidae; genus Dryoscopus; species Dryoscopus gambensis. The sequence continues at coordinate 23,811 of WEIT01040859.1, forward strand.
TTAAGACAAAACTTTGAGGATGGAAAAGCTCAAAATAATTTAAAAAATGCACAGCTAAACAAACAAGCTCTAGACAGGAGTCTTAAAAAATATTGTTAAGGGAAATTGTTCCCCTGATATCTTTCAATATATTACTGGTAAATAAGATATGCATAGAACCCCATTATACACCCCATTAAAGATGTTTCTACTGCATTAAAATAACAGTCCTTTCTCTTCTGGTTGAGATTGATGAGAAAATGTTCTGCCTGATGATCGTGGTCATTACTGTGCAATTCCTTCAGGGCTCCTGTGACATCATCCATCAGTTTGTTTTTACAGACCTGTCGAAGATGCTAGAAGAGGGCCTGAAGTTGAAATTTATCTGCTGCATTTTTTTTCCCTTAAAACACTGTGATAGAGTATCTGTCAGAAGGCAGAACTTGCTAAAAATTTTATCAAATAAGATAAACAAATACCACCCATGAGTTTCACATTTCAAGTGAGTATCACATTACTAAGCATGTACAAGATAAGCAATGGAGAGTCAACATCCACATTACTGAGACTTAAGAAACGTACTTAGGGCCAAAGGAACAAGACTTGAAATATGGGCTTAATTTTTTTGTACACTTGATAGAACAATTTTTCTAAAAATATAGAAACACAAGCACCAGATGGAGAGGTGTCATTCTATTGACAACTTTTTCATCAACCCCTAACATTTCTTGAGAGAGGAATACACTTCATTTCTACTTACCACTGAGAAAGTGAGAGGGCAAATCCTGGATCTCTCTTTAGTACATAATCTGCATCAGAAAAGAAAATGTAATTTAAGCAGGTTAACTGAAGGATTAAACATTGTTAGCAAAGACTCATTATCACTTGTTACTAAAAGTAACCATAATGCTCAGTTTAGGCCTTGGCTGATACCTGTTTCTGCATAAGGATGCAGATGCATTCTCTGAAAACACACTCTTCCTGGAGAAATTCTCCTTGCTTGATGATCAGGAGATAGTAGCACCTCCTAAGTTCAGTAACACCTCAGCAATGGCACTGGGACACCCTTCAGTCACGTATCAATGGAATAGGCTAATTTAATGTTACAAAAGCATTAGAAACAGCAGATAATCATTAATCTTAAATTAACAAAATGAACAAAATAGAATATTCTACTGTGCTTTCCTATTTGCGGCTAGTTTGTGTTTGTCTTTTTTCTTTGATTGGCACTAGTTGGGGCACAAATTTGTGAAGTCCTGGGAACTTGCCACTGACTTCCAGTAGGGACATGATCTCCAAACATCTTTTGAAGCCAAAGCAGATGCAGCACTCTAACGATGTGGCCGTAGGGCCCTGCTCTCTCCCTCTTGGCCAGGCTGTCCTGGTACTCCATTCTGAGCAGACAGGCTTCTGACAGGAGGCAGACAGCTTCCCTGGCTGTGTCACCAGAGCCCACCTCCAGGGGAGCCTCTCATCACTATCAGTGACTCTGAACAGGGTCCCAGTGCACTTCAGAAGCCTGACTGCTCAGCCTGTCAGGGAGGATTGGAGTCATGGCCAAAGGCAAAAATCTAGATTTCCAGAACTTTCCTGGCACAAATTTGGCGACCTTCAAAGTCTGGCACAGACTTTCTTTTTTTTTGTCTTTCTTTTTTGGCAGGAATTTGAACTACTTAAATGTTGTACTTCTCTTCTTGCACTGCTTTTGCCCAAGTTGTTTTAGAGGAATGTTTTCTGCAAGTATTAACCAAAAGGGCTATTTTTTTGCCATAAAATAAGAGCAACACATTTAGCTAAAAAGAAAAGTGGATAAGTGAGAGGTAATAGAGGTTGTGAGGGCCAACTGAAAAATTGTTTTGTATCACCTTGTTTTAAAAAACTAACATTTTTTTTGTACTACAAAGCCGGAAAAGTTTCAAATAAACTCCAGATAGCTTCATCTGTTATTTCTACTGCTTCATCTTCATTGTACACTCCACAACATCTCTGACATGATCATTACAGCTGGAGGTAGGTGAAGAGCAGAGTAGAAGTAGATAGGACAGCAGAAAGTGGCCCAGCTGTTGTGCCTTCCCAAAGTATCATCACCTGTTGTTGCAGGCACAGGCTAGGTTAGACTGATAATTTATCTGATCCATGTAGCAGAGAAAGAAAACTAAACAAAACAAGCTGAATGGCCAGTCCTACCTGAAATGTTATTAAAACTTCATGAAGTTGCAGGAATTCCTTCCTTTCCATACTAACTGAGAAGTTCTAAGGTCAGCAAAGCCATGCAATTTCTACTGAGCAAAGTTTACAGCAAGAAAGCAAACGTGGTAAAAGGAGGCTAGGATTTTCCTCAAGCTTGCTGTAGCCCAGAAAAAATAAATCCAAACATTTCCACCACTGTGATCTTTTCCAGTTGAATCTTGTGACCTTCTACATGCAACAAAATATAATAGTGCTTTCAAGGTTGGTTGTTTTTTTTTTTTTTCACTTGTGAGTACTTAAAGAGTTTCAGACTACCTTAATTGCAATTTGTGAGCTGCCATTATAAGTTACTGACAGAAAGACTTTTGTTTCCTTGAACGGCATTCTCAGGATTTTGGTTAATCAGTTATTGATCCATTTAGATTTCCTGTTCAACATCTGAAATGAATGAAAAGCATACTGTTTCAACTACCTTGTGTATGAAAACAATTCCAGTGCACTTAACCATTAAAGAGAAAATTGCAAAATTGTACTGCCTCAGATCATTTTCATACTTATTTCTGCAGCAATAAAGAAAATTACTTGAATGTTTAGAAATACCAGATACATTAAATTTGGAATCAACGCTTTAAACTAACATGGCATTGACAATGAAATTCAATAGTGCCACCAATTACTTTAGTAAGCAATTAAATACATGTAAAACATATGTGTTTTCTAGAAATGAGAAATCAAGGCCATGCATGTTTAAATTCAAAAAAAATCTTCCAGATCAAGATGTTAGCCAAATATAAACTGGAACAGTATTTATTACCTTTCATAACATTTCTCCTGTCAGAGCCTGGCATGTATAACAATCAGTCCTAAAAGGTTTCTTGCTTTTTTAAGAGAAGCACTGATAAACTGGAATTTCAGAAATTATTCATTAGAATATGGAATAGTTTGGGTTGGAAGGGACTTCAGAAAACCATTAATCCACACACACCCACCTCTGCAATGAGCCACGACATCTTCAGCTAGAGCAGGTTGCTCAGAGCCCAGTCCAACTTGGCCTTGAATGTTTCCACGGATGAGGCATCCACCGTCTCCCTGGGCAACCTGTGCCAGCGTTTCATCACCCGCATCACAAAAAAATTTTAATCTAGTCTAAATATATCCTCTTTTAGTTTAAAACTATTATCATTTGTCTTATTATAACAGGTCCTGATTAAAAGTCTGTCCCCATCATTCCGATAAGGCCACATTAAGCACTGAAAGGCTGCAGGAAGATCTCCCCAGAGCCTTTGCTTTTAATTCATTGTTATTACATAGGGAATTACTAGGATAAAATCCTAATGACAACAAAGAATTTAGAGCAGAATAACTTTAAAAGTTAACATTATTAAATTTCCAAAGATCAACCCTAGCCTGGTCATGTCAGAATCAAAACTATTAGCATCAACTCTGAATTTCATCCTTACTGTTTGCCAACTCTGCCATATAGACTAAGAGTACTCCAAAGCATGCTATTTCTGTAATTTCAAATCTACATCAGTCACTAATATGAATTTGAGAAAAAGGAATCTTTTTGTTTTGTTTTGTTTAGAGATGTTTTACAAAATGTTTATGCCTAGCAGTTTTTTTTTACATTTCTTCAGAGCCGACAGTGTTTCCCTGACTTCTCTCAGCTTTGGAACAAGCATTTAGTGACCTACATCTCATCTAGTGCAACTAAAACAGCAAACTTATGACTACTATTACATGATCAAAATAGGTGGAGACTGTTTAGAATAACCCCCCCACACACTGAGATCTCTACATCATCAACAGTGGTGCAAAAACTATGACACAAATAAAATTTTAACACAAAAGAGAGTTCAGAATGCAACTCCTGCCCCAGATGTAAAAGACATAAAAAATGTAAACCAGGAGTGGAGTAGGGTGGCGAAAATACTCAGGAAACACTTCTCAGTATCACCAAGGTAAAGCGTGTAGGGAAGTTAAGTGACAGAACAGGTCACATAGCACACGGAGAGAGGAATTCTACAAGAAAGGGTCAAATGGAAAGATCAAGCTGTTGTTCAGTAAACACAGAATAATCAAAAGCAAACTATACTGAATGTGACATTTTACCAGTTCCAGTGTTTGAATTGCATCCCCACCCTGCAACATGACCTCTTAAAAAAATCCAAAGAAATCAGAAATCTGAACAAATAAAATCTTCTATAGTGTAATACATCAGTTTCTTTACAAGGAACTGAAAATTGTGAACCACATACTACAGATAAACTGGATAGTTTGTAATAGCAGGATGTTCAGATATGGCTTTTCACATTCTTAAAATCACATCCTACTTTCACTCTTAAAGTAGATTCTGTATAGATTTCTTACATTGTAGACAGGCTAGAAACAGTGCCACCTGACCATATTCCCAAGCTCTACATTTTCCCATTAAAGCTTCCTTGCCTGTTTGAACTATATAACTGCCTTTATACTATAACTTTCTATGAAGGCTTATTCTTATTATTGTCATCTAGAGGGCAAAATAAATGAGAGAATATGAACAAAAATTCCTTTTCATATATTTATTCTTCCAGGTCTCAGCAAGCTGAACATCCGCTATTGACTCTGTTATGGCAGTAGCTGGATTACACACTGCAGGTTTACCATCCTCATCACCCAGAGGGCAGAACACTCTATTGCCATTCCAGTAAAAGAAAGAATCACACACCTCTGTGTCAGCTTATAACTCCTCTTTGACACTAACAAGTCAACTATACTTAGCATATGTAAAAGTGTAAAAATAATAAAAGTATTAGAGAGCAACACTTTTAAGATTGCGGGGGTTCTTTCATCTTTGACTTGCCACTCAGCAAGATGATAAGATCTGAAACCACCTCCGCTAAAATTATCTACAAAAACAGTTCCTAACTCTCTTTAGGAATTATTTTGGCATCAGAGGAGATAAATTATTGGAAAGAGGACCATATTCTGCTACATCCTAAATCAACAGAACTAATGAGTTGTAGTTATAGCCACATAGAGTGCAAAATTTTAGTACAAATTCTCTTTTACCCAATTTAATCCCCTTAAAACCAATTTAAACAAAAATCTCTAAAAGGACTGGGCAAAATATGGATGGGAGTTGCTAATTTTGAAAGTATAGTTTGAAAATCTTGCACCAAATCTCAGTAGATGTTGAGAGGACTATCTTTTATGATTAGTTCATCCAATCCAATGGTAAATGCTCATTGCATGCTGTAACAATTAGGTGGACACAGAGGGGGAATGATTAAACTCCATGCATATCCCTACACTTTGCAACCTTAGACCCACTTTTCAGTAAGAAGAGAAGACAGTGAGGATGATCTTCCAAAAGCATGAGAGAAACAAAGGCAAAAGTTTGCCCAGACACAAACATTATCACCAAATCGCCAGCCCTGGGGTGGGGTGTTTACAGACCTCCCTAAGGAGCTGCTCAGGAGCTGCACACTGCAGCACAGGTGAGCTCAAAGCAGCACAGGCTTCACCTTGTGCTCAGGAAACACAGAAACATTTCATAACTGACAGAAAAATAATGGTTTAGCAGTTCTGCAGCCTAAAGTCCAGGTTTGTGCTGTATTCATAAAAAGCCTGATGAGCCTTGGCTCAAACTCAAGTTATGCAAATCCCAGGTGGCTGATCCGCAGAGCTTTTGTGCCGGCTTCATTGCAATTCACTTTTGGGTAGCTCCAGTCTCTGCTCACTCAGCTCTGCTTTCTACTTCTCGGAGCTGCGTGAGTGGCTTATAGCCAAGAAATTCTTCATAGTTATGATTACTTAATTCCCTTGGGCACTTGGAATTCACAGGCAAAGTATGCATGGATACATGTGCACTCATACCACATGTGGGCAGGTGCATATATTGCATGTACACAGAGAAAGCCAAAGCTCTGAGCATCTGACAGAGTCAACATTTATAGGGACTCTGGCAATGCACAGGAAAATATAATTCTTTCTCTGATGAAAAAGTCACATGCCAAATTTTGTGTTCCTATCAGTCTTCACAGAATTAACTTCCACAAACACTTGCCTACAAGAGTTTAAAATCTAGTAGCATCTCAACTGTGTGACTGAAAACCTTCAACATCTGGGCTTGATTTTTATAGTGATTTCAACCAATATTGTCGTGATGCAATTTTCATGCCGCTTTAGCCAGTACATCTGTCAGTGACAATGTGGTCAGTCTAACGAGATGGCCAATTCAAGAACACCAGCTGTGATTAAATTGTACCCACCTCTGGAAACTTCCTGACCCACTAGTCACAGGATATCTTGTAAATGTCCTTGCAACAGGTGGCACCATTCACTCTCCTGATATCCTGATGTGTTAATCCTGATTTCAGACAAGCCTGAGGAGAAAAATCAATAAGTAGCATTCATGCTCAAAGTATTGTGTCCAGCAATAAGTTTGCATAATTTTATCTGCAATGAAAATGTACTGGGGTGAATAACATTGAGAACAAAGAGAAGACAAGAAAATAGTTTTCTCTTACTGGTTTTGCTTACCGTGTTTCAGCAGGACTACTAACTCTGCTGTGTCTTATCCTTGGATCTTCCCTTTCCTCTTTCCCAAAATTCAATAAAAATACATTTCCTTTAAAAAGTGTGCTTTTAGAGGAGATAGATCATATTCTGTCCCTCCTGGCACTCGCCTGGGGAACTGAAGTTAGTGAACTGAGTTATTATCTTAATGCTGCCACTCCAAACTAAATAAGCTACCTGTCAAAAAAACCCTGAAAATTAATGCAGCAGGCAACCAAGAACCTTGGGAAATGCAGCAGCTGGAGGTTAAATGTGCCAATTGCAGCTCCCTGGGAACCACTGGCACAGTGTTTGGGCCCTGCTGAATTCTGAACTCAGCAGGAAACAGGAACCAATCTAGTAAAAGTGCAAAGTATTACCCAGACTATTAGAAGAATAAAGGGGTAAAGATTATGTCAATAAGCCACTCAAAATCTGCCCCTGAGTCACTCTGGCAAGTTGGCTTCTCCATATGGTTATCCTGAGCATTCCCTGCTCTGAGGGTACTTCTCCAGGCTAGACTTGCTCAGTAGTCACCTGGGCTCCAGAGATGAGTTGGCCCATTTTAGAAACTTGCTGAAAACACAGAGATTCTTGGACTATTATCATCCTTCTACTCTTTGGATTTTTCTAGGCCCTTTTAGATGTGTTCCTGCAAAATTTTTGTACCTCAATAAGTGGCAGAAAAAATACAATGTTTAACCTACGTGTATTTCTAGTTCCATAACTGTAGCCATGTTTGAGCATAGTTACAGAAATTAAGAAACTAATACTGCTTCAGTTATTCAGATATGAGCTAGAACCGGAATGTCAAATCACGTGGCTTTTGAAGGCATAGTTAAAAGAAGTGTGGGGGAAAAACAGGGAGAGATCTTGTTCTTAAACTCCTAAACAAAAAGGCCAGGTCCGAGTTGCTTCCTTGCAGTCAGAGACTGGCCCTTAAATTTGTGCAAGACTAGATACCACTTTTTTTACTCATTACTACCCACCCTTGAGTCATATTTTTATATATATATATGTGTATATATATATGTAAATACAAGCCTACATCAGAAAATGAGACATCTTGCATATAAAAGGCATATCAAGAAGTAATGAACTGCTGGCAATTTCATTTAGAACAGTCCCTTTGAAGTCAAGTCCAGAATGTGATTGCAGTACAGGATTTTCTAGTTAATGTCACTTCTCTTTTTCTCCTTATTTCTCCTGTAGGTGTAGTACCTGCTGACTTTTAGCTAGAACCTGAATGCCCTAAGGGAGAGAGAGTTTTCTAACTTTCTACCTCTTCTTNAAACCTGAATTTAGCTCGGTTTACAATGACTTTTATAAGAAGAAAAACTAAGTTACACTAGATAAAGAGTCTGAAATTTCAATGCAAGGTGAAAAAATATGGCCTCACAAAAAGATTGGTCTCTAAATTTTCATTTTTATTAATAATTATATTTTTCTAGGTTTTTTTTAATGGGCATTGCAAACATGATCTTTTAAAAATGGTTTACTACTATCAAAGTAGTCAACATTCCTCATTTATAAAGATTGTAAGTTGTTCATTTTGCCCAGATTTATTTTTTTGGGGAGAAACAATCCCTGAAACAAATTTAACAATTTTTTTGTTGAACTTTTCTAGGAAAAAAAAAAAACAAAACTACAGAAGTCAGCCTAATTGCTTTTATAAAAGTTAATTACATTTTATTGTGTTTCTGAATCAGGATGAATGAAGGCCAGGTTATTTAGCAGAGAAATTCAACTTTGTCATAAAAACTTCAAGTTTATAACTACTCTTTGTGGCATCTGGCAGCTGTATGTTCTGAATATTTTGTTTTCAGTGGACTGGTATGTGGGTTTTGATGGCATAACTTGAAAGGTCTTTCCTTTATCTCGCTTCAAACTGTCACACTGATCCATTCATGGGATCTGAGAA